>QRFJ01002461.1:108165-126101 GCA_006176705.1 Cocos nucifera | reverse complement strand
TTCCAATAAACCCCGCTTCAAATGGTCCATCGTGCACCGCAAAAAATGCTGACGTCAGCATTGCGTCGGTGGTTTTTTTTTTTTGTTGAATTCAATTTTTGGGCTCGTTTGAAGTTCGTTTTGCCTGAATTTTTTCATCTGAACCAGAAATAAGATCTTCAGATTGGTGACCTTCTTTCCTACATAAGATTAATAAAAGTATCAATTTCTAGCAAAATAGATTAATTTATTTTATAATTTAATACTTTTATTAGTATATTTTTATCACTTATCACACCCTCCAACTTAGTTATTGCTAGTCCCTTAGCAATGTTTTATTTAATACCATATTTCAATAAGATTATCCATCATAAAGATAAAATATAGGATTAAAGGTCAAAAAGTTTAGAAATACTGCTAACTAAGCATTGAGCTTCAGAAGCAAATTTTTTCAGTCAATTACAATTAAAAACTTTCTTAGAATACATCAAAGATCTATAGCACTTATGTTCGTGATGACTAACTTTAGCATTTCAGTATTAAATTAAAAGAACAAAATTTCTTCGCTTATCACTTATTTTGGTCAATTTTCTATACATTCTCAATTTTATACTCATAAATTAAGGTAGCTTTCACACTGCCTTTTTTTTTTTTCTTTTTTCTTTTTTTCTTTTTTTCTTTTTTTTTAATGCATCCAAAGCGCACTAAAATTTCCGCATGCATATGAATTCTAATTTGATTCATAATACAAGGTATATAATCAAGAAGCATTAACATAGATGTACTTGGTCCGTAACATCTATGTTCATCAGATCAATTAGAAGATGGCCAGTAATCTAAAAGCATTAAGATCAGATTTATATACTCCTCATGAATAAAATTTAAAAATAAATCATACTGAATATTGCATCAAAAGAGTGGCTACACCTTAGCCTTAGTAAAAGAAAATTTAGTTCATGATAACAAGTTCAAAAATAGCAAATAAAATAAAAAGCATAGAGAAATTAGACTGTTTGATTGCTGAAATTGATTGTCTGCTGCTCTTGATGTGGAGAACTTGGCGAAGAAGAAGAGGCTCCTTGATCGATGTCTTGATCGTCGAAGAAAAATCAAAAATCCTTTTTGATTTTCTCACAAATCACTTTTTTTTCTTTCTACCTCTCTCCTCTCTCTTTCTCTCTTCTCTCTTTCTCCCTCTCTCTCTCTTTTCTCTCTCTTCTCTTTGTCTCTCTCTGATTTCTTCTTTTTTTCACGACAACAACTAGGTTTTTTATAGATAAAGAGTTTGATTTCCCCCAAAATCCATCAAAAATTAGGTTTAAGACTCCCAAAACAACTCAAATTAAGATCTGGGTAATTCTGGCCGTTAGATGTTGATCAAACGGTCCAAAAATCCACTCAAAAACCCTTTAAAATAACCCAGATCAAGTCGGATTTA
The DNA here is from genome assembly GCA_006176705.1 of Cocos nucifera. NCBI lineage: Eukaryota > Viridiplantae > Streptophyta > Magnoliopsida > Arecales > Arecaceae > Cocos > Cocos nucifera. The sequence continues at coordinate 124,684 of QRFJ01002461.1, read as the reverse complement.
ATATCAGCCATTGGATCAACCGTTGGATCGAAATCTGGGCCGTCCGATCGCGTTGAAAGAAGCCTTCTGATCTTTAGTTTAACGTCGGGATGAATCTCAGCCGTTGGATCTCGATCGGGAGCTATGGATGCCATCCATCAGCGCCTTCTTTTCGACCGTCCGATCAAGCTTCAGTGAAAACCGCCCGTTGGATCAGCCAGAATTCCCAAATTGCCCTCCGTGGACCATGCGCGAGCCCGGTGTTGCATGGACCGCCGCATTCTTCAGCCAATCAGAGCGCGCCTCTTGCTGTGAAATTCCCAAAATACCCTTCAGATGGTCCATCCGTGCACCGCGAAAAATGCTGACGTCATCCTGACGTCAGCGTTGCGTCGGTTTTTTTTTTTTTTTTGAAATTCAATTCTGGGCTCGTTTGAAGTCCGTTTTGCCTGAAATTTATTTCATCTGAACCAGAAAAATAAGATCTTCACATTGGTGGCCTTCTTTCCTACATAAGATTAATAAAAGTATCAATTTCTAAAAAAAATAGATTAATTTATTTTATAATTTAATACTTTTATTAGTATATTTTTACCACTTATCACACCCCCCAACTTAGTCATTGCTAGTCCCTTAGCAATGTTTTATTTAATACCATATTTCAATAAGATTATCCATCACAAAGATAAAATCTAGGATTAAAGGTCAAAAAGTTTAGAAAATACTGCTAACTAAGCATTGAGCTTCAGAAGCAAATTTTTCAGTCAATACAATTAAAAACTTTCTTAGAGTACATCAAAGATCTATAGCACTTGTGTTCGTGATGACTAACTTTAGCATTTCAGTATTAAATTAAAAGAACAAAAGTATCCTCTCTTATCACCTATTTTGGTCAATTTTCTATACATTCTCAATTTTATACTCATGAATTAAGGTAGCTTTCACACTGCCTTTTTTTTTTTTCTTTTTTTTTTTTTTTTTTTTTTTTTTTTTACTGTGCTGAGCATCCTGGCCTTTCCTTCACCATTTTACGTGAATTTTCACACTTGACCTAGGTGCAGAGACCCAGTTACTAGGCTTTGGGCAATCCACATATACTCTATCTTTTGCACTTTATTTATAGGCAGGTAGCTCTTTCCTTAAATTCAAGTTTCTTTGATTAGAATGTATATTAATTATCAATTTTCAGTGATAATTGAATCCTCAGTTGGCCTTATAATCAATACCTACTTTGCCTTGTTAGTGTGCATGTGCAATAAAAAGTGCTAATAATCTTTTAATGACCTAAGTAGGCTGCTAAAAGTTGACCAACTAATCTACTTCTTTAACTCATTACATTCATTAGCAAATAATTCTATCTTTTATCACTTATCCAGTTTATCTTGCTCAAGATTTTCTTCTTGACACATGATTTTTTTTTTTTATATAATTATTCTACATTGTCTTAAAAGGAGAAAGAAAAATAAAGGATGTAATAAAGGATAGGAAGGAATACACCTGATTTTGTTCAGTCTGGTTCTTTGGAGCTTTGAAATTTTGCTTGAGTTCTCATTGATTTTTCTGCAAAATTGAAAATACACACCAGAGCAGTAAAAGAGCAACAACAAATTACTAAAAAATAAAAGAAAAGAAAAATGATCAAAACTAAAAAGAAAAGAAACAACCTATCTAGTAGTTCTGATTTATAGTCTTCAGCTTGACTTTCTTTGAGTTCTAAAGTGGATCTTGTAATTGAAATGCTTCCTTCTCCTTTTCAAAACTTCCATTAATGTAATTTTTCAGCCTGTGACCATTTACCTTGAAGGTACCTTTTGATTCATCAAAGATCTCTACTGCTCCATATGGAAATACCTTAGTAATTGTATAGGGACCTGTCCATCTTGATTTTAGCTTTCCTGGAAATAAATGTAGCCGTGAACTATACAAAAGAACTTGCTGTCCTTCATGGAATTCTCTTTTTACGATATGGTTATCATGCCATTTCTTAGTACGTTCTTTGTAAATCCTGGCATTCTCATAAGCATGGTGGCGAAATTCGTCCATCTCATTTATTTGCATTAACCTGTTCTTCTCTGCATCTTGTATATCAAAGTTAAGAATTTTCATGGCCCAATATGCTTTATGTTCTAACTCAACAGGGAGGTGGCATGCTTTTCCAAAGAGTAGCCTATATGGGGACATACCAATAGGTGTTTTATATGCAGTTCTATATGCCCATAATGCATCATCTAATTTCAATGACCAGTCTTTTCTGGATGCAATTATAGTTTTTTCTAAAATTCTTTTTAATTCCCTATTAGACACCTCTACTTGACCACTAGTTTGTGGATGATATGGGGTAGCTATTTTATGAGTGACACCATATTTGTTTAATAGATTTTCAAATTGTTTATTACAAAAGTGTTTACCTCCATCACTAATGATTGCTCTAGGAGTGCCAAAATGAGTAAAAATATGTTTTTTCAAAAATTTGACAACTACCTTTGCATCATTAGTTGGAAAGGGTGCTGCTTCTACCCATTTTGAAACATAATCTACAGCCACAAGTATATATTGATTTGAAAAAGAACTAGGAAAAGGTCCCATAAAATCAATACCCCAAACATCAAAAATTTCACACACAAGAATATTGTTTAAAGGCATTTCATGTCTTCTAGAGAGATTTCCAGTTCTTTGACAGCGGTCACATGAAGAGACATAAGTATGAGCATCTTTAAATAGAGAGGGCCAATAAAAACCTGATTGAAGAACCTTATATGCTGTTCTAGTTGGGCCGAAATGTCCTCCTGCCTCTCGATCATGACAATGATGCAGAATTTTCTCCATTTCTTCCTCTGGAATGCATCTTCTAATGACCTGATCTGAACAACACTTATACAAAAAAGGTTCATCCCAGAAATAATGTTTAACAATAGATAAGAACCTCTTCTTTTGTTGAAAAGAAAGACCAAGTGGAAAAACCTTACCAACCAAGTAGTTAATAATATCAGCATACCATGGAAACGTTCTACCTGATATAGCATAAAGGCGTTCATCTGAAAATTCCTCCTTGATAGGGCAAATATCTAATTCCTTCTCTGTGATGTTTTCCAGTCTGGAAAGATGGTCAGCAACTGAATTCTCTGTGCCCTTCTTGTCCTTAATCTCCAAATCATATTCTTGTAGCAAAAGAATCCATCTGATCAATCTGGGTTTTGCATCTTTCTTGGTAAGGAGATACTTTAGAGCTGCATGGTCGGTGTATATAATAACTTTAGATAAAATAAGATAAGAATGAAATTTGTCTAATGCAAATACTACTGCCAGAAGCTCCTTTTCAGTGGTTGCATATTTTTGTTGAGCTTCAGTCAAAGTGCGGCTAGCATAGTATATTGTTTGAAAAATCTTATCCTTTCTTTGACCAAGTACTGCTCCTATGGCTGTGTCACTAGCATCACACATCAACTCAAAAGGTAGGGACCAATCTGGTGCTACCATAATAGGTGCCGTGACCAGCTTCTCCTTGAGGGTGTTAAATGCCTGCAAACACTCATCAGAAAAATGAAAAGAGACATCCTTGCATAATAATTTAGATAAAGGTTTAGAAATTAGAGAGAAGTCCTTTATAAATCGACGGTAAAATCCAGCATGCCCCAAAAAGCTCCTAATGGCCTTTAACTGAGGTCGGTATGGGTAATTTTTCGATCACCTCAAGCTTAGCTCTATCAACCTCAATACCTTTATATGAAATCTTGTGGCCTAACACTATGCCTTCTTGTACCATCAGATGACACTTTTTCCCAATTTAAGACAAGATTAGTATCCTCACATCTTTGTAAAATAAGAGATAAGTTATGCAAGCATTTATCAAATGTGGATCCAAAGACAGAAAAATCATCCATAAATATTTCAAGATAATTTTCAATCATATCATAAAAAATAGCCATCATGCATCGTTGAAAAGTAGCTGGTGCATTACATAAACCAAACGGCATTCTTCTAAAAGCAAATGTACCATAAGGACATGTAAAAGTAGTTTTCTCTTGATCCTCAGGTGCTATGGCAATTTGATTATAACCAGAATATCCATCTAGAAAGCAGTAAAAATCATGTCCAGCTAATCTTTCTAACATCTGATCAATGAATGGAAGAGGATAATGATCTTTTCTAGTTGCATCATTTAATTTTCTATAATCCATGCACACTCTCCATCCAGTAACAGTTCTAGTGGGGATTAATTCATTATTATCATTTTGAACTACAGTAATCCCACCTTTCTTAGGAACTACTTGAACAGGGCTCACCCATGAACTATCAGAGATAGGATAAATAATACCTGCATCCAGTAGCTTGATTACCTCCTTTTTGACCACTTCTTGCATCTTGGGGTTGAGTCTTCTTTGGGGTTGGACCGTAGGCTCATAGTTGTCCTCCATGAGAATTTTGTGCATACAAATTGAGGGACTAATTCCTTTGATGTCTGCTATTGTCCATCCAAACGCCTTTTTGTGTTTCTTTAGTACTCTTAATAATTTTTCTTCCATTAAATCTTGTCAAGGAAGAAGAAATAATAATAGGTAAGTGTGATGAACCTTCCAAGAAAACATATTTTAAATGAGAAGGGAGAGGTTTAAGTTCAAGAGTAGGTGGCTCTTCAATTGATGTCTTTGGAAAAGGAGTGGATGATCTTTCTAATTCTTCAAATCGTGGTCTGTATGTGCGTGGAATATATGGTCTGGCCCTTAGCAATTTTATGCATTCTGTTTGCCTTTCATCTTCAGCTGAACCCTCTTGTGATTGGACAATGCAAGCTTCAATAGGGTCTTCAAACCTATTTTCTAAAAAATACTCATGCACTAAATTGTCAATATCATCTATACGAAAACAAGTTTGATTATCATTGGAATGTTTAATAGCTTTGAAAAACATTAAAAGTAACTTGTTCATCTTGGACTCTAAGAATTAATTTTTCTTGTTGAACATCTATTAAAGCTCCTCCAGTAGCTAAAAAGGGTCTCCCTAAAATAAGGGGTACATCATAATCTTCTTCCATATCAAGAACAATAAAATCAACAGGAAAAATAAACTTGTTTACCTTTACCAAGACATCCTCCACTATACCTCTTGGATATTTAATGGATCTGTCGGCTAATTGAAGAGTAATAGTGGTAGGCTTTGGTTCTCCTAGACCCAGCTTCCTGAAAATAGAAAAAGGCATGAGATTAATGCTTGCTCCTAAATCACATAAAACTTTATCAAAACTACAATCACCAATAATGCAGGGGATAGTAAAACTCCCTGGATCTTTTAGCTTCTGTGGTAATTTATTTTGAAGTATTGCTGAGCATTCTTCATTCAAATTTATTCTCTCATGCTCCTTCAGCTTTTTCTTATTTGTTAAGATTTCTTTGAGAAACTTGGCATACCTGGGCATTTGAGTAATAGCATCTACAAAAGGAATATTAATATGTAAATTCTTTAAAATTTTGAAAAAGTTAGAAAATTCCTTATCTGGATGCTGTATTTGTCTCTCTGGGAATGGTAGTGGCGGCACGTAGGGCTTCACATTTGGATCAGCAAATCGTATACCTGGAGACCATCCATCTGCTGGTTGTTTTGGTGACTGACGAATTTGAGTTGATGGTTCCTTATTTGTAGTTGGCTCTTCAGTCTCTTTCTTCTGATGTAGGCTCCTCCAGCTTTGTACCACTTCTTAGGGTGATAGCATTGACTTGCTCCCTTGGATTTGTCTCCGTATTGCTTGGCAAGGATCCTTGAGGTCTCTCGGAGATTATCTTAGCCATTTGACCTATTTGCATCTCCAAGTTTCGAATTGCTGCTGTTTGGTCCTGCCTAAGTTTGGCTTCCAAATTTTTTATAGTTGCTTCTTGGTTTTGCATAAATTTGACCATCAGCTCTTCCATGTTGGACTTCTTTTCAGGTACTTGGAATCCCGGGGGTGGCTGTTGTGCTGCATTTTGATTGCTCCATGAGAAATTTGGGTGCTGCCTCCACCCTTGATTGTATGTGTTGGAGTAGGGATTGTTTTGTTGCGGCCTGAAAAAATTACCAATATAATTAGCTGTATCAGTTGTTTTAGCAAAAGGATTACCTGTCTGGCAATTGCTCGTATCGTGTCCTCCTCCACACAGGTCACAAGTAATGCTCTGAACATGCATAGCTGTTCCCTTTAAGTTGTTGACTTCGGCTCTAAGGGCTGCAATTTCAGCTAGTAAAGGTTGGCACGCAATCTACTCCCTGCACAGCTGCTAGTCTTTTTGGCATCATGCGCTCTGTCTGCCATTGATAGCTATTTGATGCCATCTCATCGATCAGATCGAAGGCTTCTTCCTCCATTTTTTGATTAATGGTTCCTCCTGCTGCTGCATCAATCATAGAATCGATTAGTAGGAGATAAACCATTATAGAAAGTTTGTACCTGAAGCCATACGGGTAGTTGATGATGTGGACATCTCCTCAGCAGTTCCTTGAAATGCTCCCAAGCCTCATATAGTGTCTCCATGTCCATCTGCATAAAAGAAGTGATATCGTTGCGCATCTTAGCAGTCTTGGAAGGTGGAAAGTACTTGGCTAAGAATTTTTGGGCTAGGACATCCCAAGTTGTGATAGAACCTGCAGGAAGAGAATGAAGCCAATTTTTAGCTTTATCCCATAAAGAGAAAGGAAATAACCTTAATCTAATAGCATCATCCGACACCCCATTAATTTTAAAAGTATCACAAAGTTCAAGAAAATTAGAAATATGGGCATTCGGATCATCATGCACGTGTCCACTGAATTGGACAGTTGATTGAATCATCTGGATCATCGTCGATTTTATTTCGAAGTTGTTTGCTCGTACAGGCGGTCTCCTGATGCTCGAAGCTGCATCGGCTACAGATGGTGTGATGTAATCATTTAATGGATGATGTACTGGTCGAATAGCTTCATGCTGTCCTTCAGTCGCCATATCCAATCCTAGATTGATGTCGTTAGGATCTTCAGCTGCCATGTTTCTCTCTTGTTGTAGTCTTCTAATGGTTCTTTCAATTTCTGGATCTAAAGGTAGTAAGTTACTATGTCCAGTACGTGTCATGCACTAAAATTTTTTTTTTTAATAATAAAAATTAAAAATAAATTTCTAAAGTAAAGCTAGGATCAAAATTTTAATATTATTTTAGACACAATCCCCGGCAACGGCGCCAAAAACTTGATGCGTGCTAATTTATAGCTATGGCAAGTGCACCAGTCGATCAAGTAATAAAGTGAATGAGTAGAGTATCATCCCTAGAGGATTGGAAAATAAGTACTGAAAAGCTCTTTCCTATGCTTTATTTAGAAGATCGATTTATGAGAATAAGAAATTAAAAAAAATAAAAAAAAAATAATTAAAAGTTTTTAATTAAATAGAGAGAGTGTAAATTATTAGGGTTTTAAATTCAAGAGCAATGGATTACTAAGGCAATCGGTTCACCAACTCAGTCAATACAATATTCAGATTTTTAGATTAATTTTATTTCATGTGACGGTGGAGTCTCCTAATTTATTCACTATCCCTTTGGTCCAGGCATAGCAAAACTATTAATATTTATTAATTATCCTTTGGTCCAGGTGTAATTTAAATAAATATTAATGCATTAGGTTTTGTGAAACCCTCTAATTAAAATACGCTGCGTCCAAAGCGCACTAAAATTTTTGCATGCATATGAATTCTAATTTGATTCATAATACAAGGTATATAATCAAGAAGCATTAACATAGATGTACTTGGTCCGTAACATCTATGTTCATCAGATCAATTAGAAGATGGCCAGTAATCTAAAAGCATTAAGATCAGATTTATATACTCCTCATGAATAAAATTTAAAAATAAATCATACTGAATATTGCATCAAAAGAGTGGCTACACCTTAGCCTTAGTAAAAAAAAATTTAGTTCATAATAACAAGTTCAAAAATAGTGAATAAAATAAAAAGCATAGAGAAATTAGACTGTTTGATTGTTGAAATTGATTGTCTGCTGCTCTTGATGTGGAGAACTTGGCGAAGAAGAAGAGGCTCCTTGATCGATGTCTTGATCGTCGAATAAATCAAAAATCCTTTTTGATTTCCTCACAAATTACTTTTTTTTTCTTTCTAACTCTCTCCTCTCTCTTTCTCTTTCTCTCTTTCTCCCTCTCTCTCTCTATTTCTCTCTTTCCGTCTCTCTCTGATTTCTTTTTTTTTTTTCACGAAAACACTGGTTTTTTATAGAATAAGAGTTTGATTTTCCCCAAAATCCATCAAAAATTAGGTTTTAGACTTCCAAAATAACTCAAATTAGGATCTGAATAATTCTGGCCATAAGATGTTGATCAAACGGTGTAAAAATCACTCAAAAACTCCTTAAAATAACCCAAATCAAGTTGGATTTAATCCCAACCGTTGGATCGACCGTTGGATCGAATCTAGGCCGTTCGATCGCATAGAAATAAGCCTTCAGATCTTTAGTTTTACATCAAAATGAATCTCAGCCGTTGGATCTCGACCAAGAGCTGCGGATGCTATCCATTAGTGCCTTCATTTCGGCCATCCAATCAAGCTTCAGTGAAAACCGCCCGTTGGATCAGCCAGAATTCTCAAATTGCCCTCCATGAACCGTGCACGAGCCCGGTGTTGCGTAGACCGCCGCATTCTTCAGTCAATCAGAGTGCGCCTCTTGCTGTGAAATTTCTAAAATACCCTTTAGATGGTCCATCGTGCGCCGCAAAAAATGCTGACGTCATCCTAACGTCAGCATTGCATCGGCGATTTTTTTTTTTTTTTTGAAATTCAATTCTGGGCTCATTTGAAGTCCGTTTTGCCTGAATTTTTTTTCATCTGAATCAGAAAAATAAGATCTTCATATTGGTAGCCTTCTTTCCTACATAAGATTAATAAAAGTATCAATTTTTAGTAAAATAGATTAATTTTTTTTATAATTTAATACTTTTATTAGTATATTTTTATCACTTATCAATAAGATTAATAAAAGTATCAATTTCTAATAAAATAGATTAATTTATTTTATAATTTAATACTTTTATTAGTATATTTTTATCACTTATTACTATGCATGTAAGCCCAACAACTGGCATCACCTTGCTCTGATACCAATTATTATTTCTATGGCTACTCGGAGCCACAGACGTAGATCTGATCTCTTGCGTGAACCTAGGTGTTAATCCAGCAAACTGAAGAAGATCTAAGAAAGATGAGAGAAACTAGAGTTTTTAGCATTGAAACTAGAGAGAAGAAAGAAGAGAGTTAGAAAGAAAAGCTCAATTATATTCTAATCCTATTATAAAAGTTATATTATCCTGATTTATGTACCCTAGAATTTTCACATGAATCCTAATAAATCCTAGCTCAAAAAATTCTCCGACTAACCCAACACATGAAAGCACTCATCGAGCCCATGTATACACATGTCTCCCATGCTCTCATCCCCTGGATCTAGACCCGATACATATATGAGTTAGCCCCCTTAAGACCTCTTGAACCAGACCTTAAGACCCCTAGGATAAATTCCTATCCTAGCCCAAACAAAATCTATGCGTAACTCTGCCCACAGACTGAGCCGACTAACCTGAGACTAGGTTGGCTCAGTTTTAGACTGAGCCAGCCTAGTTTCTGTGCCATGCCTGCAATCCCGAATGCGACCTTCTATCTGTCCTGTGCTCTGAGATTTAGTCGATCCAATTTCAAATTGAGTCGGCTAATCTATAGAAAGCTTCTTTTTTGCAATCTTCAATCTTCTAGCTTTGGTTCCTCGCTCTTACTATTCTCCATTCAATCCAAATCAAATAACAGCAAACAGGTAAATCTAAGAAATACCTTGACTAGGGATGGTGGACAGTAGTCCTGTAATCTCTTTCTTCCTCACGAAGCCTAGAGAAAGCTTTTAGATCTGAATCTCATTGCTGATCTTTGCTGAAAATCTATCTTCTTCCTCCTTTATGCTCAATCGGGCTCTGATACCAATTGTAAGCCCAACAACTGGCATCACATCTGTTGCCCAGCTATGCAACCCAAGAGGGGGGGTGAATTAGATTTTTAAAATTTTAAAGCTAATTTAAAGATATCAAGATTGAATGATGATATACAAGACGTGTGTGTGAAGCGATTTAGATTAGAGAAAAAATATAAAAGATTAGAGAGCAAGAATTTAATAAACTAAGAAAAGAAAGATAGCAAGCAAACTACAAATAAGTAAGATTTATAGTGGTTTGGTGCTTTCCTTACACCTACATCTACTCTTCAATCTCCTACTTAGGAATTAAAATCCACTAACCGTATTCAAACTGAATACACCATTGGAAACCTCCAACCCTAGCTATTCCAAGCTAGAATACTTATTTTTTGGATATAAGCTAACCCAGTACAATCCTATTCAAGGTTAGGATCAACCTTCCTAAGTTTTGAAATCCCCCAAAACTTGAATCAAATTAGTAAAGCAGAGTAAAAAATTTAATGACAATCAAATACAAGTTTAGCTCCCTTTGTGAGCAAATAAAATCTTAAGAACGCTTTTCACAATAATAGAGGAAGCTTCTCTGATTTTTTTCAAGGTTGTTAGAGATTTGAAAGAGCTTTTCAGAGATAGGTGAACTTGAAATGAAGACTTCTTTGCTTGAAGATGACTTTTGCATAGGGCTGAAATTGAATCACACCAATATCTTATGTTTTTCTCTATTTAAAGCCTTTTAAATCTTCAATAGGTGGAGGAGAGAATCCTGGGCAAGATTTATAGCCATTGGAGATATTAAAGAAATCATTAAAACCTTCTAAAATAAGAAAAAAATAGCCATTATAGAAAAATTTTCATTGCAGGGGTCAACTCATGGGTCGACTCATGGTACAAGGGTCGACTCATGGAACAGGGGTCAATCTCGAGGTCGACCTCTGAGATAAAATCTAGAAAAATAGCCATTCTATATTTTTAGCCTTCAAAACAGCAGAGGTCGACCTTAGGGTCGACCCTTGGCACAGAGACAACGTGCTAAACAATCCTTTTCAGCAGGAGACGACCTAGGGGTCGATCCTTTCGCTTCAAACTTGATTTTCTTTCAAAATAAGCATCCAAAAATCATGGAACTGCCTACAAAGGATTAAAAATCTTTTATACTTGCTCTTAGATCAAAACTTGATAAAATTATGATTTTGCTTCTGAAATACAAAAAAGTTTTTTTCCAACCCAAATTCATTAGTAATCCCCTCAAATGCTTTGTAATCATCAAAATTAATTCTTGGAGCAACAATCTTCTCCATTTTGATGATGATAAAATATTTGAGCATAAGCAAAAATAAAGCATGTAGAAGCATTAATTGAGGATTTCAAAAATTTTGAAGGAACATGCTACATCACATGCTAGGATATTATATTCAATTATTTAATCAATATGGCATCAAGAGCAGTTTGATGATTATTTATAGTCAGGTTTTTAAATGATTTACAAAAGTATTTGACTTACTTATTTTTTTTATAAATTTTACTTCTATTTTATTTTTTTTATCAATTTTACTTTAATTTTGCTTATAGTCCAATTTTATTTACTCTACTCCCCCATTTTGACATCATCAAGTAAGATCTTAAAGAATTTTAAAATTCAAAAATAAAAAAGCCTCTTCCTTAAGTTATTCCATATGTTTTTCTATTAGAATAAGAGTTTATAACAAAACTTTCAATTTACAATATAATGATCATAATGAAATTTAGCTAATTCACAAAGGTTTCATTTCACATCATTCAAATGACATCATCACATATTTACATCCAAATGATTATCATAACATCAAGTCATCAAAATATATAAGTACTAAACATACAAAATATAAAGGTATCAAAAGTATTCATGAGAATTAGGCCATCAAAACATACAAAATTCATGGATACAGCTATCCATGACCCAAACAGCCAATAGTACCAATGCCATAAGTTTGATCCAAAAAAAATATAACCAACTATGACTTGATCAACAACTCATAGAAATAATTAAGCGATACTGGATCATAACCTAATACAAAGATGACTAAACTAAATCTAGTAGAGTTCATGGCTGGAAGCATCTGAATCAGATGAAAAATCAAAGATGTGATGGGGTGTGATAGGGTCAAATCTAAGAGCACGTCCTCGACTACGTCTGCCTTGACCACGGGTGTAGGTGTGGGCTCGAGTAGCTGGATGAGATGACTCAGAAGGTTGAGAGAAAGTGGGCTGAGCAAGAAGAGCAATCCTGATATTGTCTAAATGATCTAGTGCTCTCGACATGGACTGAGTGATGGCATCAATCTATGTAGATAGAGTCTCACTGGAATCTCTGAATTCTCTCCTCAGAAAGTCAAAACCATCCTCCAGAACACCTCAGAGTCTGGCTGCCTCAGCAGTAAGATCTAATATCTCTGAAATATCCTCTCTCATCTTGGGACGAGCTAAATCCAAAACCTATCTCTGCAAATCTAAAACTCTGCCTGTCAATCTCAAAACACATCCCTCGAGGTCCTCAAGCAAGCAATTAGAAGATAATAGATATATGTAGAATCATAGACTGATCAGAAGATGGGATGAAGTGAGTACTCTCATCTTGAGTGGTACTGGCTATCTGCTGAGATAAAAGACCTACAATCCTTTGAGATAGGATATCGATAATTAGCTGAATCAACTGGTCAGTGATCCTCCTGATCTGCTCATCGGTAAATCTAACATCTATGTCTTTGCTTCTCGATGGTGCCATATATGCATCTTTTCTCACTGACTCTAAGAGACCAATCTCATGATCAGATGCAAATTGAAATTTAGGAGATCCTCTATGATCATGAGGAGGCAAAGATGATCCCTCTTCCTCAGCTCTCTCTACATCCTCAGCACCTTTGGACCAACCGCCATCAATCTTTAAAAAATCCATATGATGCAGTGTGTGGCGGTTGATGGTATCGGTGTGAGATAATCTGGCAACTGGCTTTCCTTCAAAACTAACTCCAAACCTCATAAACACTAATGAGAGGGCCATACCATAGGGTAGATGTGCCTTAGACCTATTCAAGGTCTCTCTCATCATTTCTATCATCAAAACAGGGAGGTTAAAGGGGGTCTCTGTAATCACATGAAACATGATACATATGTCCCTATCGGATAATAAATCATGCCTATCACTCCTAGGGATAAATAACTTGATAACCATGGTATGTAACACTCTCATTTTAGTAGAAAGAATCTTGGCCTCTAATTTATTCAAATTTTCTTCAAATTTTCTCCCCAAGATGGCTCTCAGTCCTTCTTCTTTATGGGTTAGTTCCTTTTTCTTGTAATCCTCACATGGTAATCTTAGAATTCTCCCAAGTGAACTGGATCAAGAGTAATCTCAGTACCTTAAATAATAGATTTTACTGTTCCATTAAAGTATGCCAAATTTAGGTAAAACTCTCTAACCAAATCCATATATGTAGCTTCTTTTAACTTGCAAAAGTAATCACATCCTTGCTTTTTAATTTTGACATAAATAAAAATCCTTCTTTCTCAAAGAAACTAAAATCAACATTTTTTTTCGGTTCAACCTTTCTATCAGACAAAGGAACCTTACTTTGTATAAGAGGAGACTGTGAAGATTGTTTGGAGGCAGAGGTTGGACCAGGAGAGGGCTCTGATGCCGTTTCTTTTTCAACGGGCTTCTTCCTCTAAGCAATGGGCCAATTTTCTTCTTTGTAGCAATTTCATCTTGGGTGCCATTCCAACCAATAGAAGCCTTAATCCCACTCAAGAGTGTCAAGGAAAAGTAAAATGGAGAAGATTTGAGAAGAAGAGAAAGAGTTTTGAGGGAGATAGCTGATGGTGAATTTTAGGATAAGGGTTAGCTAGGATTCTTCAATCCGCCCAAATAGAAAGAAAGTAAGAAGAGATTTGACTCCTTAAGAAAAGATTTTGAGAAGGGGTTTAGGTATGAAAGGGAATTTTTAGAGATTTGATCGATTGAGGAAGTTGAGAAGGAGAGAGCTTTTGTTTGGTTGAACAAAAGAAAATAAGGAAGGATGGTGAGGTCATCCTTTTCGGCCAAAAGAAAAACCAAATAAAAAGCCGCTCAATGGGTTAAGTGCAATAAAGACCAAAATGCCCATGAGTCACCCTCTAGGTTGACCCATGGCACAGAAAAATCTGAAAAAAAAAAAATTTTGAAAAAATATAAGATTTTAACGATTGAAATTTCATTCATGAGAATGATCAAGGAATGTTAGATTTGAGCTTTTTGAGATAGAAAATTTGAGATATAGGCTCAAGATAAAGATTAATGTCATTTTTGATAGATTTAAGCTTAAAATCATAAAGATGTTTAGACTAGAAAATTAAGAATTTTTAATTCTCTTCTAATCTCATAGAATTTATCTTCACTTAAGATCTTAGTAAAAATATCAGTTAGTTGATTTTCAGTATAAGCATAATCAAGAATTATGTCATTATTTTGAACATGCTCTCTTATGAAATAATATCTTATTTCAATGTGTTTTGATCTAGAGTGTTGGATTGGATTCTTAGTTAGATTTATGGCACTAGTATTATCACATCTTATGGGAGTTTTGTTTAGTTTGATACCAAAGTCCTCAAGTTGTTGCTTAATCTATAAGATTTATGCACAGCAACTTTCGACTGTAATGTATTCGGCCTCAATCGTAGACAATACTATCGAATTTTGCTTCTTACTAAACCAAGAGATTAAGTTAACTCCTAAAAATTAGCAAGTTCCACTAGTGCTTTTTCTATCTAATTTACATCCAGCAAAGTCTGCATCGAATATCCAATTAAATCGATTGATGAATTCTTAGAGTACCATAAACCTATGGATTGAGTTCCTTTTAAGTATTTAAGTATTCTTTTTACAGCATTTAAATATGATTCTTTTGGATTAGATTAAAATCATGCACATAAACAAACACTAAACATAATATCTAGTCTACTAGCAGTTAAATACAATAAAGAATCAATCATGCCTCTATAAAATTTTTGATCAATACTTTTACCTCCTTCATCCTTGTCAAGCTTACATGATGGACTCATTAGGGGCCTAATTGCTTTGGAGCTCTCCATCCTAAATCTCTAGAATAGTTCTCTTATGTACTTGCTTTGAGTGATGGAGATTCCTTCTTTTGTTTGTTTGATTTGAAGTCCGAGGAAGAATGTTAGTTCATCCATCATGCTCATCTCGAACTCCCCCTATATGAGCTTAGCAAAATCTTGACATAAAGTTTCATTAGTAGATCAAATATAATATCATCAATATATATTTGTATTACTAAGACGTCATCATGATCTCTTTTAATGGAAAGGATTGTATCTACATTTCCTCTTAAAAATCCATTATTAAGCAAGAATCTACTTAGTCTTTCATACAGAGCCCTAGATGCTTATTTTAAACCATATAACGCTTTGTTTAATCTAAAACATAATTTGAAAAGGCATGATTTTCAAAATCGAAAGGTTGTTCTACAAAAACTTCTTCGGCAATATATCCATTTAGAAAAGTACTTTTAACATCCATTTGAAATAGCTTGAAATTCATAAAGTATGCATAAGCGAGTAAAAGTCTAATTGCTTCTAGTCTAGCAACAGGTGTAAAGATTTCATCAAAATTAATTCTTTCTTCTTGATTATAATTCTTTACAACTAATCTTGCTTTATTCCTAATTATATTTTTATTTTCATCTAATTTATTTTTATATATCCATTTTGTACCAATTATTGGATAATTTTTAGATCTTGATACTAAGATCCATACATTATTTCTTTCGAATTGATTAAATTCCTCATGCATTGCATTTATCCAATTATAAACTTTTTCGACTTCATCAATGGTTTTGGGTTCAAAATAAGAAATAAATGCAAAATAATTGTATGCATCTCTAAGTGAAGAGCGAGTTCTTATCCCATGTGTAAGATCACCAATAATTAGTTCTTTGGAGTGATTGTGAACATACTTCCATTCTTTTGGAAGATCATTTGTACCTTAAGATTATTCTTATTATCCTTCACCCTCAATTTCTTGCTTGTCTTCTTGATTCTCTTCATTTTGAATTATTGAATCCTTTAGGGTGATCTCCTTTAATCCTTCTATAAGAGGATCTGCATCATCAATACCCTCACTCTTCCTTGATGGAAGATCATTAGTCTCATAAAAAATAACATGTATTGACTCCTCTACTACTAAGGTTCTTTTGTTAAAAACTCTAAAAGCTTTACTAGAAGAGGAGTAACCAAGAAAGCTTCATCAGATTTTGCATCAAATTTACCTAGTTTCTCTTTACCATTGTTCAAAACAAAACATCGACAACCAAAAACATGAAAATATGCAATGTTAGATTTTCTTTCTTTCCAAAGCTCATAAGATGTTTTCTTTAAAATTGATCTGATTAGGGCATGGTTTAAGATGTAACATGCTATGTTAATTGCTTTTGTCCAAAAGTATCTTAAAAGATTGCTTTCACATAGTATAGTATGGGTCATTTCTTTTAGAGTTTTATTTTTTCTTTCTACTACTCCATTTTATTGGGGTGTCCTA
>QRFJ01002461.1:95665-103165 GCA_006176705.1 Cocos nucifera | reverse complement strand
AGAATTCAATTGAGAAACCCCATGCCCCAAGGCTGCCTCTCCCCTCCTTCCTCCATGCCAAAGTCTCTTCTCCCCTTGCCTCTCCACGTCCAAAAGGAGTTTTGGACCTTGGTTGGTGCGATTCCAGATCAAAGAAAGGCGATCAAAAGCTAAGAAGGCTGCGCTGCTGCAAAGGACGACTGCTGATCTTCAAAAGGAGTTTTGAAGATCCTCCAGATCAGATCCAGATCTAATTTTTGGAGATGTGATAGAGAAGAAGAGGATCTCCAGATCCAGCCTGAGTGGATACCGGTAGAGGCCAGGCGCTTGCGTGGCTAGATCCAGAACCTTCCGCTGCAAACAGGATCATCAACAGGGTAATAGGATTACCCAAATCAAGGTAAATTAAATTTGATTTAATTTATCTTTTTATTTTATTTATTAAAATAATAAGAATTAGATCTAAAATATCAAGATCTGATTAGATCAAGAGAAAAATTTTTGAAATATATCTCTTGATCTGATCAGATCTGAACGAACCTGGACCGGGAAAATCAGGATTTTCCTTCAACTGGTATCAGAGCCAAGGTTCTAAAAGTATTTAGATCTAATTTTAAATTTATTTTAATTAAAAAATAAGTTGATTTTAGATGTCACATGAGATGTGATCAGATCTAAAATCAGAAAAAATTAAAATTAAATGATTTGGATCTAAGATTAGAAAATATGCATGACTAGTTCTAAAATAGAATAGTTCTATAGAATAGTCTTGCATGTTTTTGAATTTAATCTTGATTAAATCATATTTTAGATCTATTTATTTACTATTTTTTGATATTATAATGTTATAATAACATCTAAAAAATAGTAAATAAAAATTATTTAATTTTAAATATCATATGAGATATGATTGATGCATGTCTAGACTAGTTGTAGAATAGTTCTACATAATTATCTAGATTAGAATTTATTTTGATTAGATCAATTTAAATCTAATTTTTTAGATTATTATGAGATAATTTAGATCTGAAAAATATGCATGATTCGATACATGAGATGTATGCAAAATATGCCATGATTAGATCTAATTTGTATATGAGATATATGATATAGATCTAAAACTATTTTGTAGTATTGCATGTTCCTGATTAAGGCGTTCCTCTTGGCCGTCCGGTCATAAGAATGAAGAAGGGTTTAAAGGCCCTCTCTTCCCATTCGATGGGGTGTTCTTATGATGTGTAGGGGTGCTGCGTGTTCGTCCTTAATCAGAAACCCAAAACTTACTTTCTGCAAAACCCTAGATCCTGAAACCCTAGGATTTATTGTGCATATTTTGTTTATGAACCCTACTTAATTAAGAAATTAAGATTATGGAATATTAATTAGGTCTAAAATTGAGAATTTTAGATCTAAGACATATTCATAATACTGGGTTCGGGCTTGGGTAGCTCAATTAGGTCTAAGCGGTTGATCAAACCGAATCAAGAGTTGGTTAGATGGGATCAACAATGCTTAAATTGACCAGCCTAATAGGATTAAGTCTGGGTCAAGATCGAGTCACGATCAAGCAAGACCTAATTAGGCTCAGAGGTTAGAGTCTGGATTGTAGGCTAACCCAATTGGTTCTGACTCAACAATTTGGTGTCTAAGGTAAGTTTGGCACATACGACCGACTGGTTTTTAATTGGAAGCTACTCGACCTGAATGCATTCTTGTACGAGTTAATGGCATATTCCTTCCACCGGTCTCACTTACCTGGCCATATCTGTTGACACAGTTCTGATCTGAGGTGGTCAATAATCCGAGCTAACCCATGCCACTAGGTTAGTCATAATTGTTATGACTAAGACAAGTCTAGTTTAATGAGACCTGAATCAATTCTCCCTAAGAAAAGATTAAGTCTGAGGTCTTCCACCATTGTAGATGTGCGGGCCCTTCCCGGGGTTGATTGTTCTCGGCTGGATACAGTGGCTCAGTTGCACCGGGAAGATGCAACCATGTCTATTAGGCATTGGATGCTATGGGCTGGAGGATGAGTTGGGCTCAATATTTCGGATACGGTGAGAGACTCAATTAGGAACCCAGTCTATGCAAATGGTGGGTCTGACTTAACTAAGGAGTGGATCAATATTTCGGATACGGTGAGATTCATGAATTAGAGACCAAGTTTGGGTGCACCATGATTAGAGAATCATTGAACAAGAGTTGTTCACTCATTGGCTAACCCATCACCAATAACTGTTAGGTGAGGTGATGAGTCAGTTGGTGAGACCGCACCACCCACTAGAAATCATTAATCATGGAGATTTTTGCATCTCTACAGAGGGAGTGTAGGGATCCGAGAAAATAGTGGGAGCTAATTTGTTTAAAAATAAAATCCCTAAATAAATTGGTCAAGTCAAAATTACAGTATCTAACTAGAATCTTTGACTCTCTACAGGAAAAATGTCTGCGTCCAACCCATTGGCACGTATCCTGGACACACATAGACTGACTGGACCCAATTATAAAGATTGGCTCAGGAACTACAAAATTATTTTGGGTTCTGAGAAGTTAACCCATGTTTTGGACCAGGACCCTCCCACCTTACCAGCCCGTCCATCTGTTGAACAGAGAGCGTCTCTGAAAAAATGGATAGACGAAGATAATAAGGCCAGATATTACATGTTGGGCTCGATGTCTGATGAGCTCCAGCGCCAACATGAAGATATCGGGACTGCTCGCCAAATGTTGGCTCACCTGCAGGAGATGTTTGGTGAACAGAGTCGCGCAGCCAAATATCAAGTCACGAAATGACTTTTTAAGGCTAAGATGCGTGATGGGCAGTCAGTCCAAGATCACTGTCTGACAATGATCAAGGACATGGAAGAGCTTGAGAAGCTCGGTGTGAAGTTAGGACTTGGACCTGCAGAACGATATTATTCTGCAATCCTTGACTGATGCATATGGGCAATTCATCATGAATTACCACATGCATAAACTTCAAAATTCCTTGGCCGAATTAATGAATATGCTGGTTACCGCTGAGCTTTCTATGAAAGGTTCTAAAGGCTCAGTTCTTGCTATGGAACGGACTTCTTCCAAAAGAAAGTCTTATGGAAAGAAAAAGAAGTCTGTGAAAAAGCAAAAGGTGGAAGGATCAAAGAAGAAGAAGGCAGAGCCGAAGAAAAAGGCCGATGTCAAAGGAAAGTGTTTCCATTGCAACAGCGACGGCCATTGGAAGCGGAACTGCCCTACTTACCTGGCCACCCTGAAGAACAAGAAGGAAGGTCCTTCTGGAGGTATGCTCGTTATTGAGTCTAACCTTACGGTTTCTTCTGCATCCAGTTGGGTGCTTGACTCTGGTTCTAGTGCTCATCTGTGCACTTCTATGCAGGGTCTTGAGGATAGCAGGAGGCTGAGGGATGGAGACATGATCCTACGCATCGGTAATGGAGCAAGAGTTGCTGCAGTAGCCGTGGGAACATACCCTCTTCGATTACCATCTGGTTTAGACTTAGTTTTGAAAGACTGTTATTATGTGCCTGCAGCTAGCAGGAATTTGATTTCTGTTTCATGCTTAGCACAAGAAGGCTTATGTGATTACCTTCTTTAAGGACCATTGTAACATTCTTTATGAAAGAAATAAAATTGCAAATGGTTTTCCTTATTAATGGTCTTTATCAGCTACATATTGATGTACCTGTTCTAACTATCGAGCAAAACGTGAATGCCAAACGACCTAGGGATAGTCCAAACGATAGATATCTATGGCACCTGAGATTAGGTCATATAGCAGAAGATAGGATCAACAAATTGGAGAAAAATGGGCTATTGAGTCCATTGACTTTCGAGTCATATCCAACTTGTGAATCTTGTCTTCAAGGCAAAATGACTAAACTCCCTTTTGTTGGACATGGGGAGAGGGCCACAGATCTCCTTGCCCTAGTACATACTGATGTGTGCGGCCCATTTGATGTGCCGGCTAGAGGCAATTTTGTCTACTTCATTACCTTTACCGATGATCTGTCTAGGTATGGGTATGTGTATCTTATGAGACACAAGTCTGAAGCTTTTGAAAAGTTCAAAGAATTCAGACATGAAGTAGAAAAACAAACTGAAAAACCCATTAAGGTTCTTCGATCAGATCGAGGAGGTGAATACCTTAGCCGGAAATTCCTAGACTATCTCAAGGAAAAATGGCATAGTCTCTCAATGGACTCCACCAGGAACACCTCAACTCAACGGGGTTTCAGAATGGAGAAATCGGACTCTATTGGATATGGTTCGATCCATGATGAGCTTCACAGACCTCCCTGATTTTCTTTGGGGACACTCATTGTTAACTTCAATTTATCTACTGAATAGGGTTCCCTCTAAAACCGTTCCTACCACACCGTATGAGATATGGCACGGTAAGAAACCAAGTCTGAGTCATCTCAGAATTTGGGGTTGTCCGGCTCATGTCAAAAGACAACAAGCGGACAAGTTAGAGTTTAGGTCCTTTAGAGCTCGATTCATAGGATATCCTAAAGAGTCATTAGGATACTATTTCTACATTCCAGAAGACCACAATGTGATTGTGAGTCGACATGCCATCTTTCTTGAAAAATAGTTTATTCAAGATAGCGGCATTGGAAAGCAGATTAAGCTTGATGAGAAAGTCTCACAAGTACAACGAGCTAAGGACCAATTGGAACCAAATCAGGTTGAGCCAATAAGAACACTACCTCCTCCACCTCGTAGATCGGAAAGAGTTTCCCGTCCCCCTGAAAGATACTTAGGTATTATTTCAGAGGAAGTAGAGAAAATGTTCCTCGTAGGTAATGGTGCTCATGGTGATGATCCCAAAACCTACAACGAGGCGATATCAGATATCGACTCCGAGAAATGGCTAGAGGCAATGCAAGTCAGAAATTGACTCGATGCACTCAAACCAAGTCTGGACCTTGGTAGATCCACCAGAAGGTATAGTACCTATTGGGTGTAAATGGATCTTCAAGAGAAAGATTGGTGCAGATGGGAATGTGGAGACATTCAAGGCTAGACTAGTGGCAAAAGGTTATAGTCAACGCGAAGGCATTGACTATCAGGATACCTTTTCCCCAGTGGCTATGCTAAAATCCATCCGCACATTGCTTGCTGTTGCAGCCTATTTCGATTATGAAATATGGCAAATGGACGTGAAAACGGCATTCTTAAATGGATATCTTGAGGAAGATATCTATATGGAACAGCCGCTAGGTTTCACATCCAGTGATACTGATCACAAGGTTTGCAAGCTGCAAAGGTCCATATATGGACTTAAGCAAGCATCTCGGAGCTGGAACACTCATTTCAATGATGTGATCAAAAAGTTTGGTTTCATCAAAAATGAAGAGGAACCATGTGTTTTCAAAAGGGTCAGTGGGAGCGCTGTTGTCTTCCTCGTATTGTACGTGGATGACATCCTCCTTATTGGGAATGATATTCCCATGTTGACATCAGTCAAAATGTGGTTGTCCAAGGAATTCTCCATGAAAGACCTAGGTGAAGCATCCTTTATTCTAGGAATTAAGGTCTATAGGGATAGACCGAATAGGATGCTAGGACTTTCACAGAAGATGTACATAGAGGAAAGTACTAAAGAGGTTTAGTATGGAAAACTCTAAGAGGGGATTAATACCCTTCAGACATGGTATTCATCTTTCCAAGAAGATGTGCCCTAGCACACCTGAGGAAATAGAACGCATGAGCAAGATCCCTTATGCTTCTGCAATAGGGAGCCTCATGTATGCCATGCTATGTACACGACCTGATATAGCCCATGCTGTGAGTGTCACAAGCAGATATCAGTCAAATCCAGGTGAAGAACACTGGACTTCTGTGAAATGTATCCTTAAGTACTTGAGAAGAACTAAGGATATGATGTTGGTCTTTGGTAATGGAGAACTCCAAGTCCAGGGATACACAGACTCGGATTTCATGTCCGATATAGATGATCGAAAGTCGACATCTGGAGTCTGTTTGTGTGCAATGGTGGAGCTGTCAGCTGAAAGAGTTTCAAGCAAACGATGATATCACCTCATCCACGATTACCTCGAAAAGGATTATGTCGAGGTCAAGAGAGTCAACTCCACAGATAATGTGGCAGACCCACTTACAAAGCCGTTGGGCCAGCAGAAGATCGAAGCCCACCTTGAGAAGATGGGACTTAGACTTGTAGCCAATTGGCTTTAGGATAAGTGGGAGATTGTTAGATATATGTGCCCTAGAAGCCAGAATTGGCTGACACTTGTAATACACTTCTAGGGGCAAAATTATAATTTTGACTAAAATCAATAAATGGATTATTTTCTATCACATATGTGTATTTAGTGTCTGTGATACATCCTTTGAGTTAATGGTAATGATAATTCATATTTTCAAGAGTTGAAAATTTAAGACATGAATAATCATTATTAACTCATAAAATGCTCCGACCATAGGATCATCACGAGGATGGTGATTGATCCGGAAAGGTTGGTGTACAATCGCTTCTCTTTAGTAGATGAGTCTTGAGTCTATGGTGTGGAGACACCGGAGCGAGAGTACAGGTACTCGTTAGAGAACGAGGGCACTGAGCGTGACCACCTCGAGTAGTCATTAGGGAAGTCTACCTTCTCGTCAATGACTGACTCGATGCTGCAGTAGTGTGTCTGGTTCTTTGACCTGAGGTGCATCGGCAGTTCACCTTGAGGGTGTTATAGTTTGACTACACCATTACTCGGTCTCCTAGCCATATGGAAACCCTGAGGTGTATGTTGGCTATAGCATGTTCATTGTAGGAACTGGATTGCATCAAGATGGAATCTATCTACCTCGGTGGTAGAGGAGCAGCCCTATGATGATCATGAGAATCAAGTCCAGAAGCCCATGGCCATGGCAGAGTGAAATAATAGAAAGAGTTTCTATTTAGATTTTCACATTGGACTCGAATCGAATGATTACATCATATGACAGAGACTAGGGTTTGACGAGTTCACCTTAACCCTAATCTGATCGGGGCTCAAGATAGAAGAACTTAATCACACAGGTAGCTGCACCAAGAGGTTCGCATTCAGCTCTGATGGGTTGCCACCATATACTGCTAGGTGTCACTGGTGGATTTTGGGAGCAATTAGAATGATTTAGATGATCGATCATTCTAGCTGTTCGAATCAGAAGAGTTCTGATCCATCGAAAGGAGTTTCGATGATGTCGATGATAGAGATCATGACATATCCCATTACCATACAGAACTGAACCTAACTGGGTCACACAAACAAGGGTTTGAATCTGGTGATCATCAATTGAACTGATCTAGTTCAATTGATCTGAATGAGATTCAATTAGGTTCAAGGAAATCGTGCTAGCACTCGATTGAACCTAACGTTCTTCTTTTACTATCATAAATAAGTTGTCCTGACTGAGCCAAAGGAGTTTGTGCTCAATCAGAGGCCTTCATATGGTCTGACTGGAGGTTGTCCAAGTCAGAAAAGGTTGTCTTATTTTGTAAGACATTACCTGCCATTTTTGGTCACC
>QRFJ01002461.1:0-92165 GCA_006176705.1 Cocos nucifera | reverse complement strand
GAGGAACCATATATCTTCAAAAAGGTCAGTGAGAGCGCTGTTGTCTTCCTCGTACTGTATGTGGATGACATCCTTCTTATTGGAAATGATATTCCCATGATGACAACAGTCAAATTATAGTTGTCCAAGGAATTCTCCATGAAAGACCTAGGTAAAGCATCCTTTATTCTAGGAATTAAGGTCTATAGGGATAGACCGAATAGGATGCTAGGACTTTCACAGAAGATGTATATAGAGAAAGTACTAAAGAGGTTTAGTATGGAAAACTCTAAGAGGGGATTAATACCCTTCAGACATGATATTCATCTTTCCAAGAAGATGTGCCCTAGCACACCTGAGGAAATAGAACGCTTGAGCAAGATCCCTTATGCTTCTGTAATAGGGAGCCTCATGTATGCCATGCTGTGTACACGACCTGATATAGCCCATGCTGTGAGTGTCACAAGCAAATATAAGTCAAATTCAGGTGAAGAACACTGGACTTCTGTGAAATTTATCCTTAAGTACTTAAGAAGAACTAAGGATATGATGTTGGTCTTTGGTAACGGAGAACTCCAAGTCCAGGGATACACAGACTCGGATTTCATGTCCGATATAGATGATCGAAAGTCGACATCTAGGAGTCGTTTGTATGCAATAGTGGTGCTATCAGCTGGAAGAGTTCCAAGTAAACCGTGATAGCAGATTCCACCATGGAAGCAGAATATATCGCTGCATCAGAGGCTGCAAAGAAAGCATTCTAGTATAAGAAGTTTGCTGCAGAAATTGGAGTAATGCCATCAGATGCCATTCCTCTATACTGCGACAATAATGGCACCATAGCCCTTGCTAAGTGATAGGAAAGCGATGTTGTCGTTAAGACACCGTGTTTATCAGTTTAATCCGACTTCTTAAAATCATTAAAAATGAGTAGATAGTGGTGAGTCTAATCGAATCCACAGGAAAGGTAGTATTTTTAGATTTGAAATCTTTGATTTTTGAAAAGAAAATGAGAAGAGTTTTGAGATAAAAAAATGAAGTCAAAAAATAAAAAGTAAAAATTAAAAGGTGCAGGAATTTAAACTTGGTACTAAGATCTACTAGTTAGATCTTAGCATCTACTTGCAAAGCAATAATTTAAAGTGTAGAAATTAAATTATAATAAAAATAAAAAGTAAAAAATTAAAGTGCAAAAAAACTAAAATTTTTATTAATTAAAATTTTAAAATTTAAATACATGGAATTTAAAAAGAATAAAATAGCCTGATCTCTAATCTTGGATCGGCATTGGCAGAAAGATGGTGTAGAAGCCTGGCTCTTTTTCTCGGCACCCGTTGCTTCGAAGTAGCCTTTAGCCTATAGCCTGGCTTAGCCTTGTACCAAAGCTTCATCTTGATCAGAGATGTTGATTTTTGGAGGCCTGGGGTCTTTTTTATAGAGTTAGGAGGGCTGGATATTTTTTTTCTAAAGGCAATATGGGACTACTAGCCTTTGTAATCATCAAAATATAAAAAAATTTGAATAAAATTTGAATCAAAATAGCTTTGATATGACTCAGGTAAGCCTGGTGAAATCTGGCCATTCAATAGGAATCCAACGATCCAAAAATCATCAAAATCAAATGCATATCAGCCCAGATCGAGTCGGATTAAATTCTGACCGTCTGATCGCACGTTGATGGACGAAATCTGGTCGCAAATCATGCTTCGAGAGTCCTGATCATCGCTAGGAGTATTCTGGACCGTTGGATCTTCATCACTTGGTTTTGTGGCCATCGGATCGTGCTAGATCGCTAATAGAATTTGAATCAAACCCAGAAATAACCACCATCGTCCGATCTTGACCGCAATCAACCGCAACCGTCCGATCGCGCAATTGCTATTCCCATGGAACGCATGGACCGACCGCACTACACACCGCAGCCAATCAGCGCTCTTGTCGCTAGGTGAAACGACCAAAATACCCTATGAGCCACGACAAATTTCTGTGGACCCTTTAAGGGTCTAGGTCCGCCATGTGGCAATCTCTGATTCGTCGATTTCTGCTGAGCTGGCGGTCCACGCCTGGATCATGGATCGGCTGATGGCTTAAATGGCTGAGTTGGCTTTGATGGCTTGGCTTGGCTTGGTGGCTCGGCTTACGAAGCCGGCTGAGCCATTTTCTTTTTTTTATTTAATTTTTATTTATTTTATATCTTTAAAAATTCATATCTTTTCCATTTTAGCTTCGTTTTACTCAAAATTTATTTCATTGTGATCAAAAAAATGAGCTTTTTCTATTGATAATAAAATTTTATTTTTTAATTTTTATTACTTTTTTAATTAATTTTTTAATTAATAAAAATATGAATTTTTTAAAAATTATATATAAATTGATTAATAATTCTTAAAAATTAATATAAATTAATTGATAAATTAATACTTTTATTGGTGAATTTATGATGCTTATCACACCCTCCAACTTAAGCTTTTCTCATCCTCGAGTAAAGAAAGAATTTAGTTTTTAAATACCTTTTAACTTTAGAGTTTCGAATTTTACCTAAGTAATTTTCAAAATGGCTATTGATATTCAGTAGAGCCTAAATGAGATATATCATTGGGATATTAATACTTATCAATAGAAAAATTAAGTAAAGAACATTAAATTTTTTAGAACTTTTTCTAAATTATCCTACCTTTATCTCTGATTTGTCTAAACTTTCATATAGGCAAGTGTATTGCTACTTCCATCCTTCATTTATTAATTTTTATTTTCATATTGCTCATTTTTTGATGTGAATATCATTGCTTACTTAGGCAACGGAACTCGATTACTCGGTGGGAAACCAATATATTTTTTTTTTTTTTAACGTTGTACCACTATTGAGTATCTTAACTCCTTAAGCTTTCTATTTGATCCATGTAGCGAGTCTTGGTCCAATGACTTCCAAACCAGTTGGCTTTAGGGCACTAGATATAGAATATCCCTCGAACTTATTAGCTCGAATCAAATAGGCTACGAGTTAAAACTCGCTTTACAACGAGCTTCTTTGCCCTTCCCATCTTTTGATGCGAAACTCAATGCTTGCTTAGGCAAAGAGGCCCGGTTACTTAGTGAGAAGTACTTGAAAACTATTTTATTAAAATAAATTTGTTATATGAAAAAACGTATAGTTATCCTACACAAGCCTATAAAATGTAGATTTTTCTTTGATGCTTAATAGAAATAATTAGAAATGCTCCAAGGAAAAACTTTTTATATTCTAGACTTAACTCTTTATTGAATTTTCTTAATACTTGATTCCTTAATGTCTCATAGATTCTCTAATCTGTGCATCAATTTTTTTTAAAAAAAATGCTTAGTTTAATTCGATTCTTAAGCATAATCAGGGGTCTAAATACTAAATACTAATTTTTTCAAGAATTTAAAATTTTAAAATGTTTATTTTCTCTCTCTCTAATTTAATCGACATTGTCCTCAATGGAGAAGAAAAAATAAAGGGTGTAATAAAGAACATGGAAGAATACACCTAACTCAGTATATTTTTGGTCCAGCACATGCCTTTGAAAATTTGAGCTCTCCCTCCAACTTATTTAAATTATCTTAAAAAAATAAACTAAAAAGATAAATTAGATAAAAACTAAATATTGGGTCGCTTTCCAACAAGCGCTAAGTTTACCGTCTTCAGCCAGACACAATGTAGCTCACTATCCTATGTCGAATATTGGATTGATAAATTCCAATGGTTTTGAATTGCCAATCTCAGAAAGATGATTTATAATCCCATTATTGATATATTCACTGTTAATTTTAGGGATATAATTTATGATTTCATTCTCAGACCCATGTTTATTAAGAATTTTTTCTATTTATTTTTCTAAAATACTCATGAATGGAGTTTTAGGAGTTAAGTTTGATTCAATGGGTGCTGGAATGGTGACTAAAGACTGTTTTAATTTTGGAGGTAAATTAATATGATTTTGCTTAGATAACTCCATTGATATTTCATTACATGCCTCTTGATTTTTGTAAGAAGAACCAGCTTCTAGGGTTAAAAGAAATAGGACACTAGGTTTATAAGTCTCGGGTAAATCATCTATTCTCTTTTTCTCTATTTCTATCTTATTTAAACTGGAACTAGCATCAATACTAATTTTTGGCTTGGGTTTTTCTATGTGGTTAGTCTCAGAACTAACCAGTTCCTCTAAATTTTTATTTTGGCTAGCATCAGTACTAGCCTCTCTCACCTGGTCTTGGTATGGGTCCATAAGAATCCTATAGCTTTTAAATTTAGGAATTACTTTGGCATTCTCAAATTGGGGATTCTTAGGTGAGACATTAAATTGATAACTTGGTCCAGGTGATTGATGGACATTAGATGGGTTGTTTGAAATTGGTAGGTTCGATAGTTGATCTAGTTTTCTCCTCATGTTAGACTCAACTAATTATCCTATTTGAGCTTCTAGCCTGACAATAGATTGTTGTTGAGTCAGAATCAATTATTAAAGTTGGTTAAATCTATCATCAACTAGATTGGTCTGTTGAGGAGGTGGGTATGAGGGCTGATTATAATATGATGGCTGGATAAACTGACTAGGCTGACCATTATTATAGACATAATTTTGATATTGGGATCTATTTTGATAATTTTGCTCAAATAAAATTTGGGTTTGAGCCTGAGTCTATTGGGATGTCCAAGAAAAATTAAAGTTACTCCAATCTGAATTATATAAATTTGAAAATGGGTCATTAATCAATTTGGAGTATCCTTGAGCAGCTTGAACTTATTCTTGGATAAAATATAAAACTATGCAGTCATAGGATATTCACTCATATGATGGGTTGGGCTAGCACAGATTGAATAAGTCTCCTGATAATTAGAAGATGATGTGAATTATGCAGAAGATTATTGACCTAGAGTTAGGAGTTGATCTATTTTCTAGGCAAGAAGGTCAACTTTATCTAATTTTTGGACTATTAGGTTCATATTAGCCATTATTATGTTTAATGTGAATCAACCATTCAATTAAGTTCAACTAAATCAAAAAAAGCGATTTCCTACCATGCATGTATTAGTGCAACCCTAATGTATGGTTCAAAAAAAAATTTTTAGAATTTCTTTTTTTATTTATTATTATTATTATTATTATATATTATATTAAAAATTAATTTTTTTAATTATTTTATTTATTAATTTTAATTTAATTTAATTTAATTTAATTATCATTTTTAATAGTTTTTTAGTTAGTTTAATTTTTATTTTATTTTATTTTTTAGAGGAGTAAGGAGAAGAAAGAAAGAAGAGTTCTAAAGAAGAGGTCCTAAGGAGGCCTAGAACTAAGAAGAAAGAGAAGAATTAGGTTTAATTAGATTTAATGTTGGTTAGCAATCAAGTTGGTCAATCAATCCTGACTAAAGGTTATCCTAGATCTAGACAAGCTCCTAACTGTCAAGGATCACCTTCAAGCCCTCCAAGTGTAGGATTAGCCAATTCAACTAGCCAGGTAAGTGTAAGGTCGGTGGGAGTCCCCTCCATTGCTTGCCTTAGACATCAATTATGCTTGGCCAGGATAAGCGAACGGAAACCAATTAGAAACCACCTTCCTTCGGGCCCAGTTGTTCCTGAACCACTTTTCTAGACATCAGTCAAATTGACTTATCCTAACCTGGTTCAACTCTTAAGATTCCATATCCTATTGAGCTCGAGTTCCTAGCGTTGATATCTAATTGATTTTAAAATTAAAGGCTTAGGTCAATGCAGGATGTTGGTTGGTTTTTTGTAAGCCAAGGAAGGGTGATCAAATCCCCACCTTATCTTGTTTAATTGGGTTGTGCCCTTAATTTGATTTAATATGAATATGCATAAAAAATTTTTAATTAAAGGGTTCTATGCAATTTAAACTAGATGCATGCAACTAACTAAATTCTGAAAGACTTACCTTGTCTCCAGCAATCACAAAAAAAAAATAAAATAAAAATAAAAATAATATGATGCATGCTCTAAGCAGTTAGGGTTTCTGATCTTATCATGAGACTTTTAATTAGGTTTAAATGGATATTTTTTTAAAAATTAATTTAAAAATAAAATAAGTAAATAGATAAATAAAAAGAAAAGAGAATTAGGGTTAGGATTGATCTCACCAAATAAAACTCCTGGTTCTTTTTGTTCTTTAATCTCTTTTTCTGCAAAATAAAAAAAATTAGCAAGCAATATTTATAAGAAAATAAAAATTTTATTTATAATTTATTTAGAGAAAAATTAAAAAGATCAAAAATTTAATATCCGTGCCTTCCCCGGCAACGGCGCCAAAAACTTGGTGCATTTGTCGGAATTATTTTTAATAAATCAAAGAAACCAAAATAAAAAATCAAAAACATTCTCCGGCAATGGCACCAAAAACTTGATAGGAATGCGATGTTGTCGTTAAGACACCGTGTTTATCAGTTTAATCCGACTTCTTAAAATCATTGAAAATGCGTAGATAGTGGTGAGTCCGGTCGAATCCACAAGGAAGGTAGTGGTTTTAGAGTTGAAATCTTTGATTTTTGAAAAGAAAAGGAGAAGAGTTTTGGGATAAAAAATGAAGTCGAAAAATAAAAAGTAAAAATTAAAAGGTGCAGGAATTTAAACTTGGTATTAAGATCTACTAGTTAGATCTTAGCATCTACTTGCAAAGCAATAATTTAAAGTATAAAAATTAAATTACAATAAAAATAAAAAGTAAGAAATTAAAGTGCAAAAAAAATAAAATTTTTATTAATTAAAATTTTAAAATTTAAATACATGGAATTTAAAAAGAATAAAATAGCCTGATCTCTGATCTTGGATTGGCATTGGTAGAAAGATGGTGTAGAAGCCCGGCTCTTCTTCTCAGCATCCGTTACTTCGAAGCAGCCTTTAACCCATAGCCTGGCTTAGCCCTGTACCAAAGCTTCACCTTGATCGGAGATGTTGATTTCTGGAGGCCTGGGGTCCTTTTTATAGAGCTAGGAGGGCTGGATATTTTTTTCTAAAGGCAATATGGGACTACTAGCCTTTGTAATTATCAAAATATAAAAAAAATTTGAATAAAATTTGAATCAAAATAGCTCTGATATGACTCTGGTAAGTCTGGTGAAATCTGACCATTCAATAGAAATCCAACGGTCCAAAAATCATCAAAATCGGATGCATATCAGCCCAGATCGGGTCGGATTAAATTTTGACCGTCCGATCGTGCATTGATGGACGAAATCTGATCATAAATCATGCTTTGGGAGTCCTGATCATCACTGGGAGTATTCCGGACCATTGGATCTTCATCACTTGGTTTTTTGGCCGTCGGATCGCGTCAGATCGTTGATAGAATTTGAATCAAATCCGAAAATAACCACCGCCGTCCGATCTTGACCGCAATCAATCGCAGCCATTCGATCGCGCATTACTATTCCCATGGACCGCATGGACTGGCCGCACCACACACCGTTACCAATCAGTGCTCTTGTCGCTAGGTGAAAAGACCAAAATACCCTGTGAGCCACGATAAATTTCTGTGGACCCTTAAGGGTCTAGGTCCGCCACGTGGCAATCTCTGATTCATCGATTTCTACTGAACTGGCGGTCCACGCCTGGATCATGGACCAGCTGATGGCTTAAATGGCTGAGTCGGCTTTGATGGCTTGGCTTGGCTTGGTGGCTCGGCTTACGAAGCCGACTGAGCCATTTTCTTTTTTTTATTTAATTTTTATTTATTTTATATCTTTAAAATTTTATATCTTTTTCAATTTAGCTCCATTTTACTCAAAATTTATTTCATTATGATAAAAAAATGAGCTCTTTCTATTGATAATAAAATTTTATTTTTTAATTTTTATTACTTTTTTAATTAATTTTTTAATTAATAAAAATATGAATTTTTCAAAAATTATATATAAATTGATTAATAATTTTTAAAAATTAATTAATAAATTAATACTTTTATTGATGAATTTATTATGCTTATCACTAAGAAGTCGAGGTCTCACCAGAAATTCTAGCACATTGAGCAGCGATACCATCTCATCCGCGATTACCTCGAGAAGGATTATGTCGAGGTCAAAAGAGTCAACTCCATAGATAATGTGGCAGACCCATTTACAAAGCCGTTGGGCCAGCAGAAGATCGAAGCCCACCTTGAGAAGATGGGACTTAGACTTATAGCCAATTGGCTTTAAGATAAGTGGAAGATTGTTAGATATATGTGCCCTAGAAGCCAGAATTGGCTGACACTTGTAATACACTTCTAGGGGCAAAATTATAATTTTGACTATAATCAATAAAATAAATTATTTTCTATCACATATGTGTATTTAGTGTCTGTGATACATCCTTTGAGTTAATGGTAATGATAATTCATATTTTTAAGAGTTGAAAATTTAAGACATGAATAATCATTATTAACTCATAAAATGCTTCCGACCATAGGATCATCATGAGGATGGTGATTGATCTGGAAGGTTGGTGTATAATCACTTCTCTTTAGTAGATGAGTCTTGAGTCTACGGTATGGAGACACCAGAGCGAGAGTACAGGTACTCGTTAGAGAACGAGGGCACTGAGCGTGACCATCTTGAGTAGTCATTAGGAAGTCTACCTTCTCGTCAATGACTGACTCGATGCTGCAGTAGTGTGTCTGGTTCTTTGACCTGAGGTGCATCGACAGTTCACCTTGAGGGTGTTATAGTTTGACTACACCATTACTCGATCTCCTAGCCATTCGGAACCCTAAGGTATATGTTGGCTATAGCATGTTCATTATAGGAACTGGATAGCATCAAGATGGAATCTATCTACCTCGGTGGTAGAGGAGCAGCCCTATGATGATCATGAGAATCAAGTCCAGAAGTCCATGGCCATGGTAGAGTGAAATAATAGAAAGAGTTTCTATTTAGGTTTTCACATTGGACTTGAAATCGAATGATTACATCATATGACAGAGACTAGGGTTTGACGAGTTCACCTTAACCCTAATCTGATCGAAGCTCAAGATAGAAGAACTTAATCACACAAGTAGCTGCACCAAGAGGTTCACATTCAGCTCTGATGGGTTGCCACCATATACTGCTAGGTGTCACTGGTGGATTTTGGGAGCAATTAGAATGATTTAGATGATCGATCATTCTAGCTGTTCGAATCAGAAGAGTTCTGATCCATCGAAAGGAGTTTCGATGATGTCGATGATAGAGATCATGACATATCCCATTACCATACAGAACTGAATCTAACTGGATCACACAAACAAGGGTTTGAATCTGGTGATCGTCAATTGAACTAATCTAGTTCAATTGATCTGAATGAGATTCAATTAGGTTCAAGAAAATCGTGCTAGCACTCGATTGAACCTAACGTTCTTCTTTTACTATCATAAATAGTTATCCTGACTGAGCCAAAGGAGTTTGTGCTCATTTAGAGGCCTTCACTTTGTCTGACTGGAGCTTGTCTAAGTCAAAAAAGGTTGTCTTATTTTGTAAGACATTACCTGCCATTTTCTCGTCCTTTGACTTTGGTCAAAAGTTGACCTTTAACTAGTCAAATGTTGACCATTTACACTTTGACTTTTGTCCACATGTCACGCACCTATTGGAGGGCTGGTGGGGGCTTGTCCCCCTGCTAGAACCTGGCAAGGAGGAGGGCGCACGCCACCCTTGGCGTGTGCCCAAGCTGGAGGCGCCCAGGAGTCCCTGTTGGACAAGGACTCCATCTCCTTTTTGGATTCCGATTAGAGTTCTCCTAAGAACCAACTTTGATTGGTCTTAGGTGCCATCTAAGGAGGAATCCAGGGGACTCTATTCCCACCAATCAGATTTAGATCTGATTTCACAAAGGATTGTGATTGATTGGGAAGAAGAGGAGTTGGATCACGCTTAGTCTATAAATAAGACTCTACGCCCAACTTAAAGAAGATCATAATTCTCTACGCCCCAAAGCTGCTTCTCCTCTCCTCCTCCATGCCAAAGCACCTTCTCCCTCTCCTCTCCATGTCCAAAGAGGTTTGGATTCTTGGTTGATGCAATCTAGATGAGAGAAAGATGACTGAAAGCTAGAAGGCTGCGCTGCTGCAAAGAATGACTGTTGATCTTCGAAAGGTGTTTCGAAGATCCTCCAGATTAGATCCAGATCTGATTTTTGGAGATGTGATAAAGAAGAAGAGGATCTCTAGATCTAGCCTAAGTGGATATTGGTAGAGGCCAGATACTTGCATGGCTAGATCTAGAACCTTCCGCTGCTTACAAGATCATCAACGGGTAATAGGATTACCCACTTCAAGGTAAATTAAATTTGATTTAATTTATCTAAATTTATTTTAATTATTAAAATAATAAGAATTAGATCTAAAATATTTTAGATCTAATCTAGATCAAAGAGAAAAAATTTTGAAATATATCTCTTGATCTGATCATATCTGAACGAACCTAGTCCGAAAAATCAGGATTTTTCTTCACAACAAACTTAACGCCATCATCATTAGAACTAGTTACAATGCACAATGAAGATTCAAAAATAACTTTATAACCCTCATCACAAAGTTGACTAATACTTAAGAGATTGTATTTTAAACCATCTACTAATAAAATATTTTTAATATACTTGGAGGGAGTGATACTGATATAACCTATACCAATGATCTTTTCTTTGCCATTGTCTCCAAATGTGACCATCCCTCCATTTTTAGCATCAAACGTGATGAATTGAAACTCATCATCGATCATGTATCTTGAGCATCCACTGTCAAGATACCATCTTCAATTTTCTTCTTTGGATGCAAGACATACCTACATGCAAAATCAAGTCCTTACTCTAGGTACCCAAGTTTTCTTGGGTCCTTTAAGATTAGTCACAATGGTTTCTTTTAGAACCCATATTTTCTTTATATTTAAATTGTTATAGAAGCATGTATAAGATTTGTGTCCTAGTTTACTATATTTAAAGTAAGAATATTTAAAAATTTATTGCTTTATAAATTTATAAAAATATTTTTTAAAAATTTTTATTTTCTTAGGAGGTTATAGCCTAGACCAGCCTTATCATAAACGGCCTTTTGATTTTTAAGAATCATATGATGTTTATTTGAACTCAAAGTAAATTTTTTAACTATCAATTTTAAATTATCGATTTTATTTTTTAAATTTAAATTTTCTTGAGTTAAGACTAGTTTTTTACTTAGGATAGTTTCATTTTCTTTTAGCAAGACTTGATTTTTTAATTTTAGTTTTTTATTTTTAGTTAGTAACTTCTTTAAATCATCTACTAAATCATAAAAGGCTTCTTGAAGTTCTTCAAATGTAAATTCATTTAAGATTTTAGCACTTACCTCATTCTCATGTGCCATAAGGCATAGGTTGGCTTCTTCATGAGCTTCTTCCTCTTTGGAGCTTGAGTCATCATTATCACTCCATGTTGCCACCATAGCCTTTTTCTTGTATTTCTTGAAAACCTTTTTAAGTTGAGGACATTCAAACCTAAAGTGCCCCGACTTCTTACATTCATAGCAAATAAGAGGCTGCTCCCTATCTTTTTTCTTGCTATGCTTCTCTTTGGTAGGTAGCCTCTTCCTCATCCCTTGTTTTTTCTTCAAAAATTTCTTGAACTTTCTTATGATGAGGGCTATTTCTTCATCTTATTCTTCATCTTTTGTTTCATCAGATTCTTCATCTTGTTGAGTGATGGATTTAAGAGCTATTGTCTTCTTTTTTTTGATATTTTCTTCTTGATGTTGTTTCATGCTTAGCTCGTGCATCATTAGTGATCCTAAAAGCTTTTCCAAGGATAAAATATTTAGATCTTTGGCTTCTTGGATTGCAGTCACTTTGGCCTCCCATGTCCTTAGCAAAGATCTAAAAATCTTTCTCATAAGGTCACTATTAGAATAAGACTTGCCAAGACTTTTAAGATCATTTATAATATCCATAAATCTAGTAAATATTATAGTTATTGACTCATCATGCTCCATTTTGAAAGTTTATATTTGTGCACAAGCATATTAATTTTTGACTCCTTAACTTGATTAGTGCCTTCATGAGTTACTTCTAACATATCCTATATTTTCTTAGCTAACATGCATGTTGAAATATGATTAAATTCATTAGCATCTAGAGCACAATATAAAATATTCATGGCTCTTACATTGAGTTAAGCCATTTTCTTATCAATCTCATTTCATTCTTTTTCGAATTTGATTGATTCCTCACCATCAATTATCTTAGTGGGTATCTATGGTCCATTAACTATAATACTCCATATATCATAGTCAAGTGCTTGTATGAAAATTCTCATCTGAGCTTTTCAATAGATATAGTTTGTCCCATTGAAAAGTGAAGGTCGATTTTTGGACTGCCCCTCAGCTAGAGAAATACTAACTTAGGTTGTCATAGATCTTTGGCTCTTTAATAGTTAAACCAAAGTAGAGCTAGAGCATCGAGCTCTGATACCACTTGTTGTCTAGCTATGCAATCCAAAAGGGGGGGTGAATTGGGTTTTTAAAATTTTAAAGCTAATTTAAATATATCAAGATTGAATGATGATATGCAAAACATGTGTGTGAAGCAATTTAATTTAGAGAAAAAATATAAAAGATTAGAGAGAAAGAATTTAACAAACTAAAAAAAGAAAGATAGCAAGCACACCATAAACAAGCAAGATTTATAGTGGTTCGGTACTTTTCTCACATCTACATTCACTCCCCAAGCTCCTACTTGAAAATTAAAATCTACTAACCATATTCAAACTGAATACACTATTCAAAACCTCCAACCCTAGCCATCCCAAGCTAGAACACTTATTTTTTGGATACAAGCCAACCCAATACAATCCTATTCAAGGTTAGGATCAATCTTCTTAAGTTTTAAAATCCTCCCAAAACTTGAATCAAAATAGTAAAGCAGAGTAAAAAATTTAGTGACAATCAAATACAAGTTTAGCTCCTTTTGTGAGCAAATAAAATCTTAAGAATGCTTTTCACAATAATGGAGGAAGCTTCTCTGATTTTTCTCAAGGTTATTTAAGATTTCAAAGAGCTCTTGAGAGGTAGGTGAACTTGAAACGAAGGCTTCTTTACTTGAAGATGACTTTTGCTTAGGGCTGAAATTGAATCATACCAATCTTTTGTGTTTTCTCCTATTTAAAGCCTTTTAAATCTTCAATTGGTAGAGGAGAGAATCCTGGACAAGATTTGTAGCCATTGGAGATATTAAAAAAACTATTAAAACCTGCCAAAATAAGAAAAAAATAGCCATTGTAGAAAAATTTTTGTTGAAGGGGTCGACTCATGGGTCAACTCATGGCACAGGGGTTGATCTCGAGGTCGACCTCTAAAGCAAAATCCAAAAAAATAGCTATTCTATATTTTTAGCCTTCGGAATAGCAGAGATCAACCCTTGGCACAGAGACAGCATGCCAAATAGTCTTTTCCAGTAGGGGATGACCTAGGGGTTGATCCTTTTGCTTCAAACTTGATTTTCTCCCAAAATAAGTATCCAAAAATCATGGGACTGCCTTCAAAGGATTAGAAATTTTCTATACTTGCTCTTGAGGCTCTCAGATCAAAACTTGATAAAATTATAATTTTGCTCCTAAAATATAAAATATTTTTTTAAGCCAAATTCATTAGTAATCCCCTCAAATGCTTTGTAATAATCAAAATCAATTATTGAAGCAATAACCTCGCTCTAATACCAATTGTTGTTTCTAAGGCTGCTTGAAGCCACAGCCGTAGATTCGATCTTTTACATAAATCTAGGTGTTAATCCAGCAAACTAAAGAAGATCTATGAAAGATGAGAGAAGCTAGGATTTTGGCATTGGAATCAAAGAGAAGAGAAAAGAGAGTTAGGAAGAAAAGCTCAATTGTATTCCAACATTATTATAAAAGTTATAATATTCTGGTTTATATACCCTAGAGTTTCCACATAAACCCTAATAAACCCCTGCTCAAAAACTTCTCTAGGCTAACCCAATACATGAAAGCACTCGTCGAGTCCATGTATACCCATGTCTCACATGCTTTCATCCCCTAGATCTAAATCCAATCCATACATGAATTAGCCCCCTTAAGACTTCTTAAACCAGATCTTAAGACCCTTAGGATAAGTCCCTATCCTAGCCTAAACAGAACCCATGCATAACTCTGCCCACAGACTGAGCTGGCTCAGTCTCAGCACTGAGTCGGCTAACTTAAGATTGGGTCGGCTTAGTTTCAGACTAAATCGACCCAATTTTTGTGCCGTGCCTGTGGTCCCAAATGTGACCTTCTATCTGTCCCATACTCTGAGACTTAGCCAATCTAGTTTTGGACTAAGCCAGCTAACCTACAGAAAGCTTCTTTTCTACAGTCTTCAATCTCTCAGCTTTGGTTCCTTGCTTCATCTTGTATCCTAGATTTTTGAAGCTCCAACCAAGCCCCTTAAGATGCTCAATACCTAAACATCAAGCCCATAGAGAGCTACATGCTGCCTCCACCCTAAGATAACTCCTGTCCTAGCCTCCACCTATGGCCTTCCAAGGCTTGGAAGGACCATAAATTCTCATAATGCATCTATTACTTCTCTCTCTCACAGGCTGCACGTACTCGACGCTCTAAGCTCCTCTCAATGGCTGCCTAAGCCTCTTTACGTGCCTCTCATGCCACACGCACCACCTCCCTGCTCCACAGCACCTCAGTCCTTTAAATAGGATGAAAATTCTATTCTCAATGATTTACAAGAGTCCTAACAGGGCTCTTTTTTTTAATATGAGTCAAACATGTTCTTGATAGAGTCTTGAAATATTTCTTAACTTTCATATCATGACCGCAACCCTTCATGGCCACTGAATTCTATAGTCCACGTGCAACTCCCGTAGATCCCTTGGATTAATCATAATCTGAGTTCAAACAGAAATTTCGTCCTATTCTGTTCACCTCCATCAAGTCAGCTCTATTAGAGTTTGAGCTGGCTCGACTATGTCTTGCTCAAACTCTTACTTTCTGTCTGTTTGAGAGGGTCGGCTTGGCTGTGGTTCGAGCTGGCTCGATCTCAGTCCGAGCTAACTCGATCCCATATCCGAGTCAGCTCGACTGCTTATTGATACTGATTCTCCTATGTTGTAGATCGAATTCGAAGCATCAAATTTTAAAACTTTGTGAGTCAACAAATTCTATCAAATAGAGTTCTAGGTCAAAACAACTTACTTGTTTTGACCTAGTCAAAACTAGGTTGTTTTCACCTAGTCAAAACTATTTTCCAACCATAACCAAAGGGGGATGCATGGGGGCTCTTATAGTATGAGAAACATGATGCAAATTTCAGAAAGAAGGGTGTGGGCGTGGGGTGAGGTGGTGCAAAGGATGAGAGAGAGTTCCAATCCAACTAGGCTCTCTAGTTTTTTTTGGTCAAAATAAATTTTAAGCCCAATTAAATTAGGATTGGCACAATCTAATTAAGGATGACCCTAGTCCAACTAGGAGCCCATTTAAATCTGATTAAATCATATTTAATTTTAATTTAAATTTTAATCAAATTAAAAATTAGGTGCATACAAGTCCTAGTTGAATAAAAAATTGATCTTTCTTGTAATTGGCTTATCCCATAAACCAATCAAACTTGATCTAATCAAATCTAATCCAAACCAAATTGAATCTCATTCAATTACTCTCAATCTCAGTCCTAATAATCAATCAAATTAAGCCAATTAGCAATTCAATTACTAATTAATTCTTCTGTAATACTTACACTAGATCAAATTAACATCAATCATATTGACTATTTAATCTTAGAATGATTCATAATTGTTGATCAACTATCCGATTAGATAAAAATCTCTAATGTGTGTGTGACCCCATAAATTCGAACCTAAGCTGGTAGCACAGGAATAAATTTCTATACCAATTAAAGTAATCATTTAGCAATGATATCCGACATTCGAATAGATTGAATGTATGTAAAATAACGTTCTAGAATATATTTGAATATGGTTACCATATAATTTATCCCTTTGATCTCTATATTTAGGATGACTCAGAGTTAAACTGTCAATCTTGGAGTAATGCATCCATAATGTATTTCAAAGCAATCAATCATGTGACTCCTCATAAGGACTATCCTAGCCAAGGTCTTGCTAAATTAAAAACATAATTCAACATAGCTCTTGAATCAAGACTGGTCAATCCCATCATGACTCACTCACCAACTTGACAAGTACTTGACTATGCCTAGAAATTTTTCATCATTGAATTAAAAATTTAGGTAGTCCGGTACCAAAGCATAGTGAGTTGCCTACAAGTCACTGTGGTGATCTAAGATCGAAGGGACATTTATATCCATATCTCTTCGGAGCAAATTTTGACAGCAGAATGTTCCAAAGTTGATCACGTTCAATGATGATGTATCCCTATATCTCATCCATATGCCATATTAGTATCTCCATACTCTTTGGTTAAGAGGACAATCAATCCATATGACATACAATGATCTACACTCGATAAATATTATTGATGCATGCTAATTTATAGCTATGGCAAGTGCACCAGTCGATCAAGTAATAAAATGAATGAGTAGAGTATCATCCCTAAAGGATTGGAAAATAAGTACTGAAAAGCTCTTTCCTATGCTTTATTTAGAAGATCGATTTATGAGAATAAGAAATTAAAGAATAAAATAAAAAAAATAATTAAAAATTTTTAAGAAAATAGAGAGAGTGTAAATTATTAGGGTTTTAAACTCAAGAGTAATGGATTACTAAGGCAATCGGTTCACCAACTCAGTCAATACGATATTCAAATTTTTAGATTAATTTTATTTCATGTGACGGTGGAGTCTCCTAATTTATTCACTATCCTTTGGTCCAGGCATAGCAAAACTATTAATATTTATTAATTATCCTTTGGTCCAGGTGTAATTTAAATAAATATTAATGCATTAGGTTTTGTGAAACCCTCTAATTAAAATATGCTGCATCCAAAGCACACTAAAATTTTTGCATGCATATGAATTCTAATTTGATTCATAATACAAGGTATATAATCAAGAAGCATTAACATAGATGTACTTGGTCCGTAACATCTATGTTCATCAGATCAATTAGAAGATGGCCAGTAATCTAAAAGCATTAAGATCAGATTTATATACTCCTCATGAATAAAATTTAAAAATAAATCATACTGAATATTGCATCAAAAGAGTGGCTACACCTTAGCCTTAGTAAAAGAAAATTTAGTTCATGATAACAAGTTCAAAAATAGTAAATAAAATAAAAAGCATAGAGAAATTAGACTGTTTGATTGCTGAAATTAATTATCTGCTGCTCTTGATGTGGAGAACTTGGTGAAGAAGAAGAGGCTCCTTGATCGATGTCTTGATCGTCAAAAGAAATCAAAAAGAACCAAAAACCTTTTTTTATTTTTCACAAATCACTTTTACCTCTTTCTACCTCTCTCCTCTCTCTTTCTCTCTCTCTTTCTCTCTCTCTATTTCTTCTCTCCCCCTGTCTCTCTTTCTGTCTCTCCCTCTGATTTTTTTCACGACAACAAACTCTTTTTATAGATAAAGAGTTTGATTTCTCCCAAAATCCATCAAAAACTAGGTTTAAGACTTCCAAAATAACTCAAATTAAGATCTGGGTAATTCTGACCATTAGATGTTGATCAGACAGTCCAAAAACCACTCAAAAACCCCTTAAAATAACCCAGATCAAGTCGGATTTAATGCCAGCCATTGGATCAACCATTGGATCGAATCTGGGCCATCCAATCGCGTTGAAATAAGCCTTCTGATCTTTAGTTTAACGTCAAAATGAATCTCAGCCATTGGATCTCGATCGGGAGCTATGGATGCTATCCATCAGCACCTTCGTTTCGATCGTTCGATCGAGTTTAAGTGAATACCATCCGTTGGATCAGCCAAAATTCCCAAATTGCCCTCCGTGGACCATGCGCGAGCCTGGTGTTGCATGGACCGCTGCATTCTTCAGCCAATCAGAGCGCGCCTCTTGCTATGAAATTCCTGAAATATCCTTCAGATGGTCCATCGTGCGCCGTAAAAAATGCTGACGTCAGCGTTGCGTCGGCCATTTTTTTTTTTTGAAATTCAATTTTGGGCTCGTTTGAAGTCCATTTTGCCTGAAATTTATTTCATCTGAATCAGAAAAATAAGATCTTCCCATTGGTGGGCTTCTTTTCTATGTAAAATTAATAAAAGTATCAATTTCTAAAGAAATAAATTAATTAATTTTATAATTTAATACTTTTATTAGTATACTTTTATCACTTATCACACCCCCCAACTTAGTCATTGCTAGTCCCTTAGCAATGTTTTATTTAATATCATGTTTCAATAAAATTATCCATCACAAAGATAAAATCTAGGATTAAAGGTCAAAAAGTTTAGAAAATACTGCTAACTAAGCATTGAGCTTCAGAAGCAAATTTTTTTAGTCAATACAATTAAAAACTTTCTTAGAGTACATCAAAGATCTATAGCACTTGTATTTATGATGACTAACTTTAGCATTTCAGTATTAAATTAAAAGAACAAAAGTATCTTCTCTTATCACTTATTTTGGATCAATTTTCTATACATTCTCAATTTTATACTCATGAATTAAGGTAGCTTTCACACTGCCTTTCCTTTTTTTTTTTTTTTTACTGTGCTGAGCATCCTGGCCTTTCCTTCACCATTTTACATGAATTTTCATACTTGACCTAGGTGCAGAGACCCAGTTACTAGGCTTTGGGCAATCCACATATACTCTGTCTTTTGCACTTTATTTATAGGCAGGTAGCTTTTTTCTTAAATTCAAGTTTCTTTGATTAGAATGTATATTAATTACCAATTTTCAGTGATAATTGAATCCTCAGTTGGCCTTATAATCAATACCTACTTTGCCTTGTTAGTGTGCATGTGCAATAAAAAGTGCTAATAATCTTTTAATGACCTAAGTAGGCTGCTAAAAGTTGACCAACTAATCTACTTCTTTAACTCATTACATTCATTAGCAAATAATTCTATCTTTTATCACTTATCCAGTTTATCTTGCTCAAGATTTTCTTCTTGACACATGGTTTTTTTTT
The DNA here is from genome assembly GCA_006176705.1 of Cocos nucifera. NCBI lineage: Eukaryota > Viridiplantae > Streptophyta > Magnoliopsida > Arecales > Arecaceae > Cocos > Cocos nucifera. The sequence goes on along the minus strand of QRFJ01002461.1, from coordinate 73,150 downwards.
TTTTTAAACTTATTCTACATTGTCTTAAAGGAGAAAGAAAAATAAAGGGTGCAATAAAGGATAGGAAGGAATACACCTGATTTGGTTCAGTCTGGTTCTTTGGAGCTTTGAAATTTTGCTTGAGTTCTCATTGATTTTTCTGCAAAATTGAAAATACACACCAGAGCAGTAAAAGAGCAACAATAAATTACTAAAAAATTTAAAAAAAAAATGATCAAAACTAAAAAGAAAAGAAACAACCTATCTAGTAGTTCTGATTTATAGTCTTCAGCTTGACTTTCTTTGAAGTTCTAAAGTGGATCAATCTGGTGCCACTTCAATTGGAATACTTTCATGTTTGATCGAGTCCTCTTTCAATTTGACATTGCTCGCTTTTATAGTCTCAAACCTATTTTCTATAGAATTCTCATATAATGGATTGTCAATAATATCAATTAGAAAATAAGTTTGATTATCATCAGTCTGTTTAGTATCTTTGAAAATATTAAAAGTAACTTGTTCGTCTTGGACTCTAAGAATTAATTTTTCTTGTTGAACATCTATTAAAGCTCCTCCAGTAGCTAAAAAGGGTCTCCCTAAAATAAGGGGTACATCATAATCTTCTTTCATATCAAGAACAATAAAATCAGGAAAAATAAACTTGTTTACCTTTACCAAGACATCCTCCACTATACCTCTTGGATATTTAATGGATCTATCGGCTAATTGAAGAGTAATAGTGGTAGGCTTTGGTTCTCCTAGACCCAGCTTCCTGAAAATAGAAAAAGGCATGAGATTAATGCTTGCTCCTAAATCACATAAAACTTTATCAAAACTACAATCACCAATAATGCAAGGGATAGTAAAACTTCCTGGATCTTTTAACTTCTGTGGTAATTTATTTTGAAGTATTGCTGAGCATTCTTCATTCAAATTTATTCTCTCATGCTCCTTCAGCTTTTTCTTATTTGTTAAGATTTCTTTGAGAAACTTGGCATACCTGGGCATTTGAGTAATAGCATCTACAAAAGGAATATTAATATGTAAATTCTTTAAAATTTTGAAAAAGTTAGAAAATTTCCTTATCTGGATGCTGTATTTGTCTCTCTGGGAATGGTAGTGGCGGCACGTAGGGCTTCACATTTGGATCAGCAAATCGTATACCTAGAGACCATCCATCTGCTGGTTGTTTTGGTGACTGACGAATTTTGAGTTGATGGTTCCTTATTTGTAGTTGGCTCTTCAGTCTCTTTCTTCTGATGTGGCTCCTCCTAACTTTGTACCACTTCTTAAGGGTGATAGCATTGACTTGCTCCCTTGGATTTGTCTCCGTGTTGCTTGGGCAAGGATCCTTGAGGTCTCTCGGAAGATTATCTTAGCCATTTGACCTATTTGCATCTCCAAGTTTTGAATTGCTGCTGTTTGGTCCTGCCTAAGTTTGGCTTCCAAATTTTTTATAGTTGCTTCTTGGTTTTGCATAAATTTGACCATCAGCTCTTCCATGTTGGACTTCTTTTCAGGTACTTGGAATCCTCGGGGGTGGCTGTTGTGCTGCATTTTGATTGCTCCATGAGAAATTTGGGTGCTGCCTCCACCCTTGATTGTATGTGTTGGAGTAGGGATTATTTTGTTGTGGCCTGAAAAAATTTTCAATATAATTAGCTGTATCAGTTGTTTTAGCAAAAGGATTACCTGTCTGGCAATTGCTCGTATCGTGTCCTCCTCCACATAGGTCACAAGTAATGCTCTGAACATGCATAGCTGTTCCCTTTAAGTTGTTGACTTCGGCTCTAAGGGCTGCAATTTCAGCTAGTAAGGTTGGCACGCAATCTACTCCCTGCACAGCTGCTAGTCTTTTTGGCATCATACATTCTGTCTGCCATTGATAGCTATTTGATGCCATCTCATCGATCAGATCGAAAGCTTCTTCCTCCATTTTTTGATTAATGGTTCCTCCTGCTGCTGCATCAATCATAGAACGATTAGTAGGAGATAAACCATTATAGAAAGTTTGTACCTGAAGCCATATGGGTAGTTGATGATGTGGACATCTCCTCAGCAGTTCCTTGAAATGCTCCCAAGCCTCATATAATGTCTCCATATCCATCTGCATAAAGAAAGTGATATCGTTGCGCATCTTGGCAGTCTTGGAAGGTGGAAAGTACTTAGCTAAGAATTTTTGGGCTAGGACATCCCAAGTTGTTGTAGAACCTGCAGGAAGATAGAACCTGCAGGAAGAGAATGAAGCCAACTCTTAGCTTTATCCCATAAAGAGAAAGGAAATAACCTTAATCTAATAGCATCATCCGACACCCCATTAATTTTAAAAGTATCATAAAGTTCAAAAAAATTAGAAATATGGGCATTCGGATCATCATGCACGTGTCCACTGAATTGGACAGTTGATTGAATCATTTGGATCATCGTCGATTTTATTTCAAAGTTGTTTGCTCTTACAGGCAGTCTTCTGATGCTTGAAGCTGCATCGACTACAGATGGTGTGATGTAATCATTTAATGGACGATGTACTAGTCGAATAGCTTCATGTTGTCCTTCGATTGCCATGTCCAATCCTAGATTGATGTCGTTAGGATCTTCAGCTGCCATATTTCTTTCTTATTATAGTCTTCTAATGGTTCTTTTAATTTTTGGATCTAAAGATAGTAAGTTACTTTGTCCAGTATGTGTCATGCAATAAATAATTTTTTTTTAAAATAATAAAAATTAAAAATAAATTTCTAAAGTAAAGCTAGGATCAAAATTCTAATATTATTTTAGACACAATCTCCGACAACGACGCCAAAAACTTGATGCGTGCTAATTTATAGCTATGGCAAGTGCACCAGTCGATCAAGTAATAAAGTGAATGAGTAGAGTATCGTTCCTAAAGGATTGAAAAATAAGTACTGAAAAGCTCTTTCCTATGCTTTATTTAGAAGATCGATTTATGAGAATAAGAAATTAAAGAATAAAATTAAAAAAAAAATAATTAAAATTTTTTAAGAAAATAGAGAGAGTGTAAATTATTAGGATTTTAAACTCAAGAGTAATGGATTACTAAGGCAATCGGTTCACCAACTCAGTCAATACAATATTCAGATTTTTAGATTAATTTTATTTCATGTGACGGTGGAGTCTCCTAATTTATTCACTACCCTTTGGTTCAGGCATAGCAAAACTATTAATATTTATTAATTATCCTTTGGTCCAGGTGTAATTTAAATAAATATTAATGCATTAGGTTTTGTGAAATCCTCTAATTAAAATACGCTGCATCCAAAGTGCACTAAAATTCCTTGCATGCATATGAATTCTAATTTGATTCATAATACAAGGTATATAATCAAGAAGCATTAACATAGATGTACTTGGTCCGTAACATCTATGTTCATCAGATCAATTAGAAGATGGCCAGTAATCTAAAAGCATTAAGATCAGATTTATATACTCCTCATGAATAAAATTTAAAAATAAATCATACTGAATATTGCATCAAAAGAGTGGCTACACCTTAGCCTTAGTAAAAAAAAAATTTAAGTTCATGATAACAAGTTCAAAAATAGCAAATAAAATAAAAAATAGAGAAATTAGACAGTTTGATTGCTGAAATTGATTGTCTGCTGCTCTTAATGTAGAGAACTTGGTGAAGAAGAAGAGGCTCCTTGATCGATGTCTTGATCATCGAAAGAAATCAAAAAAAATCAAAAACCTTTTTTTATTTTTCACAAATCACTCTTACCTCTTTCTACCTCTCTCCTCTCTCTTTCTCTCTCTCTCTCTATTTCTCTCTCTCTTTCTCTCTCTCTCTATTTCTCTCTCTCCCCCATCTCTCTTTTCGTCTCTCCCTCTGATTTTTTTCACGACAACAAACTCTTTTTATAGATAAAGAGTTTGATTTCCCCCAAAATCCATCAAAAACTAGGTTTAAGACTTTCAAAATAACTCAAATTAAGATTTGGATAATTCTGGCCGTTAGATGTTGATCAGACGGTCCAAAAATCACTCCAAAACCCCTTAAAATAACCCAGATCAAGTCGGATTTAATGCCAACCGTTGGATCAATCGTTGGATCGAATCTGGGCCATCCGATCGTGTTGAAATAAGCCTTCTGATCTTTAGTTTAACGTCAAAATGAATCTCAGCCATTGGATCTCGATCGGGAGCTGCGGATGCCGTCCATCAGTGCCTTCATTTCGACCATCCGATCAAGTTTTAGTGAATACCGCCCATTGGATCAGCCAAAATTCCCAAATTACCCTCCATGGATCATGCGCGAGCCCAGTGTTGCATCGACCGCCGCATTCTTCAACCAATCAGAGCGTACCTCTTGTTGTGAAATTCTCGAAGTATCCTTCAGATGGTCCATCGTGCACTGCGATAAATGCTGACGTCATCCTGATGTCAGCGTTGCATCGATGATTTTTTTTTTTTTGAAATTCAATTTTGGACTCGTTTGAAGTCCGTTTTGCCTGAAATTTATTTTATCTAAACTAGAAAAATAAAATCTTCACATTGGTGGCCTTTTTTCCTACATAAGATTAATAAAAATATTAATTTCTAAAGAAATAGATTAATTTATTTTATAATTTAATGCTTTTATTAGTACATTTTTACCACTTATCAATTATCATCCTAGGTAACAATGTATCATTTGGTCATGAACAAATTTAAGGACTAAATGATAAATCTTCTTTTTATCAAATTTAAATAGTTCTAAAAACTTCATCACAATACAGGAGCTCATAAAAATGATGTATGCTTATGATGAAAAAGCCAGAATAAATTTTTTATTCATAATAAATCATTTATAATTACAAGATTAGCTCAACCATCAATAGACTAATGATTGACTTTAGGATATATTTTTTAATATAAACTCTAATATTTATTAGATTTTCTTAATAATTTATCCCTCGGTATCTCTATAATTATCTAGATCATTAATTACTCATTAATTAAGATACTTGATTAACTCCAAATCGAGAAAAAAATTGGATACACAAAACTAATTATTTTTTATCATCCTTAAGGACTTAATTAGTTATTCTTTCTTCCAACTTAATTTCATTATCCCTAATGGAAGAAAATAATCATAATAAAATTAAAATAAAATATAAAGGAAGGATACTGCCTGAGTTCAATGTGTGCATTAGTTATTGAGAGATCCTTCATTGGGCGTGGTGTATTCTAGACTTTAGCTGGCGTAAACATGGCTCCCCCTCCCCAACATGGTTAATATCACCACTCATCCACTCCACTAATCTAACTTAGCTAATTGTCTTTCTCAAAGATTCCTAGAAAATAAAAAAAAATTAAAAAAATTGCATAAGTTAGGTTGCCTCCCAACAAGCACTAAGTTTAACATCTTCAGCCGCACTATGTTCAGTTTCATATGTAGCGTGGATCCCTTAAGTCAATTGAGTCAACTTGCTCATAATCTTTGATTCCATCCACATAATGTTTTAATCATTGGCCATTCATTTTGAAGGTGTTTTCGTATTTAGGGTCTTTGCTTTTATTGCTCTATAAGGGAACACCTAACTCACAATGTATGGTCCATAGCAGCGTGAGTAGAGTTTTCTAAGAAATAATTGTAACTTCAAATTATAAAGCCACACTTTTTGATTATGTTTGAATATTTTTCATGAAATGTATTTATCATAATAAGCCTTAGTTCGAGCCTTATATATTCATGAACTCTAGCTCTTCTAATTCGTTCAATTGTAATCTTCTATTACTACCCGCATCTTTTATGTTGAAATTGAATTGCTTTATGGTCCAAAATGCATAGTGTTCTAACTCTACTGGCAGGTGATAGGCTTTTCTAAAAATGAGTTGATAAGGAGACATTCCTATTGTGGTCCTATATGCGGTGCAATAGGCCCATAATGCATCATCTAATCATCCAGACCACTCTTTTAAATCCGACCTAACCATTTTCTCGAGAGTTCATTTGATCTTCCTATTGGAGACTTCTAATTGGCCACTAGTTTGGGGGTGGTATGGCATGACAACTTTGTGAGTGATTTTGTACTTCTTCATTAAACTTTTAAAGTGCCGATTCATGAAGTGTACACCTCCGTCACTAATAATGGCTCTTGGGCAATCAAATCAACTTAAGATGTTCTACTGAATAAACTTGATCACAACCTTGTGATCATTAGCTCAGGTTGCCATGGCCTCTACCCATTTCAATACATAGTCAAGTGCAATTAATATATACTCGTGTCCAAAAGAGAAAAGAAAGGGTCCCAAGAAGTCAATTCTTCAAATATTGAAAACTTCCATGACTAAAATAGGGGATAGGGACATCATGTTTTTTTTTGAAAATGTTTCCTATTTGTTAACAGCGTAAGCACTTATGGCAAAATTCGTGTGCATCCTTAAACAATGTTGTCAAGTACAACCCACTTTGCAGCACTTTTATGCCCATTTTCTTTCCACTAAAGTGTCCCCTACATGTATGAGAGTGACAAAAGATAAGTATACTTTGATACTCACTCTCGGAGACACAGCATCAAATAACTTGATTAGGGCAATGTTTGAATAATTTAGGTTCCTCCTAATAATAATGTTTGACCTATGAAAAAAACCGATCCTTTTCTTGTGTTGTCCAATGAAGAGAAACTTGCCTAGTTGCCAAGTACTTAATAATGTGGACAAACCATGGAACTTGGTCAGAGGAGGTTGCAAAAAGTTGTTCATCAAAGAATTTATTCTTAACCTCATCTGTACCCATCATGTGATCAACTAAGATTCCAAAAATGTGATCAGCTACTATATTTTTGGAGCTCTTCTTATGTTAGATTTTTAGATCAAATTCTTTAAGCAGAAGAATCCATCTAATCAATCATGATTTAGTATGTTTCTTTGAGAGCAGATGTTTCAAAGCCACATGATCAGAATACACTAGAACCTTAAACCCTAATAGATATGAATGAAATTTTTCAAGGATGAATACTACCACTAGTAGCTTTTTTTTTTCATTATGGTATAGTTTAATTGAGCATCAGAAAGAGTCTTACTAGCATAGTAGATCACATATGGCTCCTTGCTTATTCTAACCTAAGACGGCCCCTATTGCGAAATTGAAAGCGTCACACATGATTTCAAATGGAAAGGACCAATCGGATGGTTTTATTATGGGTGTTGTTATCAAGGTGTTCGTAATGTGTGGAAGGTTTATAGATATTCTTTATCAAAGATAAATGGTATGGCCTTGGCCAATAAATTGCATAAGGGTCTCGATATCTCGCTAAAGTCTTTGATAAAGCATCTATAAAATCTGGCATGACCTAAGAAGGATCGTATTTGTCAAACTAAAGTGGGGGGTGGTAGTTTTAAGATAACCTCAATTTTGGCTTTATCTACCTCGATCTTTCTTTTAGAAATAATGTGCCCTAATATGATTCCTTCTCAATCCATAAAATGGCTCTTTTCTCCACTTAAGACTAAATTTATCTCCATGCAGTGCTTAAGAACTTTGGAGAGGTTATGGAGACAATCCTCAAAAGTGATTCCAAATATGAAAAAATTATCCATAAAAATTTGAGGTATTTATCCACCATATTCGAGAAAATGGCTAAGATACACCACTAAAATATAGCGAGTGCATTGTAGAATCTATATGGAATACATTGAAAAGCAAAGATGCCATAGGGGCAAGTGAAGGTGGTCTTTTCTTGATCATTTGGAAATATAGATACTTGATTGTATCTTGAATAACCATCGAGGAAATAGAAAAATATTTATCCACTAGTCATTCTACGATTTGGTTAATAAAGGATAATGAAAAATGATCCTTCCTAGTAATGGCATTTAGTTTCCTATAGTCAATGCACACTAGCAAACCAGATGGTGTGCTAGTGAAAAATAGTTCACCTTCTTCATTCTCCACCATAGTAATACTTGATTTTTTAGGTACTACGTGGGTGGGGCTGATCCATTTATTATCGGATATGGGGTAGATGATTCCAGCATCTAACCATTTTACCACCTCTTTCTTCAACACTTTCCGCATGTTCGATTTCAATCTCCTCTATCTGTGTTAATGGGGTTTGGCATCTATCTCGCAATGAATGTGGTGCATATAGATGGAGGGGTCAATTCTTTTTAAATCGACAATCGACCAACCAATAACTTCTTTATGTTCTTTTATAATATCAACCAATTGTGCTTCCTGATCTAGGGTCAAGTCTGATGCAATGATCATCAGAAGAGTATCATCAAAAGTGTGTCATTGGATCCTAGGAACACATACTTGAGTGCAATTGGAAGTAGCTTCAATTCTAGTGTAGGTGGTGATTTTAATGATGGGGATGTGGGTGTATTGGTTAATGCGAGCAATGGCTTATACATGATTGTCCAAGAAAGAGTGGTTTCAGCATCTAGTGTGTCAATTAGAGCAATCATTTCTTCATTCCCTCTCTCCATATTATAGTCATCCATTCCAAAGTGGGTGTCTAGAAAATTGTGTGCAGAAATCATTGATGTTGTTTCCTCTATGATATACTCGAAGGTATCAATTTTGAAGCAACTATCTATTGATGGTCCCTGAGATATGCCAAATACATTTAGTCTTAGTTTCTTATTTCTAAATGATACATCTATGACTCTTGTCCTATAGTTGATGCATGCATTTGCTGCAGCTAGGAAGGGTCTGCCCAAGATAATGGAAATTTACCTCAAGTTGCCACTCGATTCCATGTCGAGGACTAAAAAATCAACCAAAAAATAAAACTCATCTACCATAATCAAAACATCCTCGAGCATCCCATGTGGTGTCTTAATTGATCTATCAGCTAACTACAAGTTGACCTTCGTGGGTTTCAATTCTCTGAATCCAAAGAGTTTATATACCGAACTAGATAAAAGGTTCACACTTGCCCCCAGGACCAAGAGAGCTTGATCAATGTAAAAGTCTCCTATAATATAGAAAATAATAGGAGCACCTAGATCTATAAGCTTTGGAGGGATTGCATGCTGGAAGATAGAGCTAGCCTGTTCGGTGAGGCAAACTTTCTTTGGAAGTTGTGATCATGATTTATGTTTCTGGGTGTACAATTTCTTCAAAAATTTTGCATATGCTAGGACCTATTTAATTGCATCCAGAATGGAAAAATTAATTTGGACTTGTTTAAATAATTTCAACATCTTGTCTAGTTTTTCTTCCTTCTTATCCGCAGGAAATAGGGCTTTTAAGGCACTCAAAAATGGGGCTTTGGACAGGTAAGGTGGTGTTTGCATTATTGATTCATCCCCTATTTTTAGGTCCTCATCCTTCCTTCTTTTGCCTAGTTTGGGATTGGTCAAAGATTTTTGTGATGACTGTTCTAAGGTCTTTACATTTCTTAAGATCATAACACTACAACAAACCAAACTATCAACAACAGTAAAATACCATCACTAATAGTCCTTCTATCATCGCTATAGTCCTACCATCACTAATACCATCATAAAAGTTAATCTAAAAAATTTTTATCACTAATTATCACTATTAGCGATGGCTTTAGAGACGAAATAATTCCATCACTAATTATTTTTTATATAATTTTTTTAAAAAAATTTTAAAAAATATTAGCGAGGGTACATTCATTTCTAATGCCATCGCTAATGATTATTAGCGACCAATCTTATTATCGCTAATGCCATCCCTAATTTTTTTAATTTTTAAATAAAATAAAAAAATTATTTTAAAAAATATTAGCAATGATAATTTGGTCTCTAATGCCATCACTAATAGTTATTAGCTACAAAACTATCTTCACTAATACCGATGCTAATAGTTAATTTTTTATAAAAAATTAGTAGGAATATTTTTTAAAATATATTTTAATTAATCATAATAAATTATGATTTTTAATACCTATTATAATTAAAATTTAAAGATAATATGATAATCAAAAATTAAAAATTAATTATATTATATTAAAAATAAAAATTATATAATTTTTTTACAAGCAATATCAAAAAATATAATACATCAAAAAATAAAGGTTCGATCCTCATCGTCGTCTGCCTCCTTCTCCTGCTCCTCTTTAGCAGCTGGTAGATGAGAGCTAGATGTCCCAACATCTTATAATAAAAAAAATAAAATAATATTAGTAAGTTTTGATATAGAGGCATGTCTTTCGATATACTCTTTTGATTATCAAATAGATTATTTTTACATATTTTATTTGATGATACGGAGCTATAGATACCCCCAGCCCATTGATTAAATGGTTAGATTAAATTTTTAGCCCCTATATCTCTTTTCTAGACTTAAATTTAAATATACAAAGCTTCTAAAACTAAAAACTTAAAATAATTAAAAAGATTTAACAATATAATTTTCTAATGTGATGGTTAGGACTATGAGTCTAGTTGATCATGCAGCTGTGGATTCCAAAGAAGCTCCACGACTATATTATGGATGGCATCCAGGAGGCTCTGAGGTCATTGGCTCCGAAGCCTCTGCATGACCTCCTCCACGTGCGCATCGCTCTAGGTCTAGGATATCGAAGCCTGTGACGATGCCGAAGGATATTGAGGTAGTGGAGGGTCGAAGCTATGGTCGAATTCTATGACCTAGCTCCTACTCATCATCTCGATGGTACTAAGCCATCGCTTAAGATCAAGAGGGGGCTGAAAAGATGGATCATCTGAAGAAAAATCCTGATTTCTCAGACCAGGTTCGTTCAGATCTGATCGGATCAAGAGATATATTTTAATTTTTTTTGATCTAAATTAGATCTGAGATGTTTCAGATCTGATCTTTATTATTTTAATAATTAAAATAAAATATAGATAAATTAAATCAGATTTAATTTATCTTGATGTAGGGTAATCCTATTACCCATTGATGATCCTATAAGCAGCAGAAGGTTCTGGATCTAGCCATGTAAGTGCCTGGCCTCTGCCAGTATCCACTCAGGTTGGATTTGGAGATCCTTTTCTTCTCTATCACATCTCCAAAAATCAAATCTGAATCTAATTTGGAGGATCTTCAAAACAGCTTTCGAAGATCAACAGTTGTCCTTTGCAGCAGCGCAGCCTTCTAGCTTTCTATCGCCTTTCTCTTGCCTAGATTGCACCAACTGAGATCCCAAACTTTTTTGGGCATGGAGAGGAGAGGGAGAAGATGAACTTGGCATGGAGGAGGAGGAGAGAGGCAGCCTTAGGGCATAGGGAATTGCATTGCTTTTTGAGTTGGGCGCAGGGTCTTATTTATAGACTATGCATGATCCAACTCCTCTTCTTCCCAACCAATCATAATTCTTTGTGAAATCAGATCTAAATCTGATTGGTGGGAATAGAGTCTCTTGGATTCATCCTTAGATGGCACCTAAGATCAGTCAAATTTGATTCTTAGGAGAAGTCTATTCAAAATCCAAAAAGGAGATGGAGTCCCTGTCCAATAGGGACTCCTAGGTGCCTCAAACTTAGGCGCACGCCATGGCGTGCGCCCTTCTCCTTGCCAACTTCTGGCAGGGGGACAAGCCCCCACTAGCTCTCCAATAGGTGTGTGACACATGGACAAAAGTCAAAGTATCAATGGTCAATATTTGACCAGTCAAAGATCAACTTTTGACCAAAGTCAAAGGACGAGAAATGGCAGGTGATCAAAAATGGTAGGTATTGTCTTATAAAATAAGATAATTCTTTTCTGACCTAGACAGGCTCCAGTCAGACCAAGTGAAGGCCTCTAATCGAGCATAAACTCCTTTGGCTAAGTCAGGACAACTATTTATGATAGTAAAAGAAGAACGTTAGGTTTAATCGAGTGCTAGCACGATTTTCTTAAACTTAATTGAATCTCATTCAGATCAATTGAACTAGATCAGTTCAATTGATGATCACCAGATTCAAACCCTTGTTTGTATGACCCAGTTAAATTCAGTTCTGTATGGTAATGGGATATATTATGATCTCTATCATCAACATCATTGAAACTCCTTTCGATGGATCAAAACTCTTCTGATTCGAACAGCTAGAATGATCGATCATCTAAATCATTCTAATTGCTCCCAAAATCCATCAGTGACACCTAGCAGTATATGGTGGCAATCCATCAGAGCTAAATGCAAATCTCTTAGTGCAGCTACCTATATGATTAAGTTCTTCTATCTTGAGCTCCGATCAGATTAGGGTTAAGGTGAACTCGTCAAACCCTAGTCTCTGTCATATGATGTAATCATTCGATTCAAGTCCTATGTCAAAATCTAAATAGAAACTCTTTCTATTATTTCACTCTGCCATGGCCATGGGCTTTTGGACTTAGCACCCTCCAGTGATCCATAGTGATCCATGAAGGTAGGCAAACTATAACACCCTCCAGTGATCCATGAAGGACCTTCAGTCCGATGATGACTGAAAATCATAGTGCTAGATGGTGGACTGCCTGAGGCTATAGAGGCCATCTCGGAGCCTTCGTGTGGCCACCTTCTTGAAGATCTGACAACTAGCCTCCTCATCTTGGAGAGTTTTGAATCGGTAGTACGCCTACAAGATAGAAGCAAGTGTGTATTTATATGTAATTAAAATACCAACGTATCCAAAATTTAAAAATTAAACTAATTTTGACTTACCAGAAATATCTTCCAACTACATCACGAGCTCCAAACAGCCAGCTAGAAAACTCGTTCACTAGACCTAGCATCAAGCATCAGATGATGTTAGTAACCATATGAGATACTCCAAAATCTCTAAACATGTTGTAAAATTGATTTTAAAAAATAAATATTAACTCTAGAATTGTTAAATTCTAAACATATTAACTGAAGTTATAGTACTTATGAGTAGCTCTGAATGTGGATGAGCTATCTATCCTCCAGTCAAGTTAGAGATGTCATGAGCCGGATAGGTCCTCGACCATGACTCTATGTCTGTGAGCCGATCGCTACTGTGTGTAATTGTGGGGTCATTGGTGACCTCCTATCATCCAAACTTGAGCATAAAATATTTAATATAAAGAATATTATATTAGTTAGCAAGAGACAAAATAATAATATCTAAAGTGTTAGAGTTTAATTACCATCCAGTATGAGATGGATGGAACCATGCAAGCTGGCTGCATGATTGCTCTCTCCTCTAGAGCTCTGTCCTTGGTTGAAATAGTTCTGACCTTTAGAAGATATGATGTATAATCTCTAAAAATAAAAATAAAAATCAAAGCAAGTAGATGACCTAAAAATTAGTTTAAATAAAATATTTATCAAAATATAATAAGATGATCAAAATTTAACTCACATATAACAAAAATTGTTAGTTAGCATCTGCAATATATCAGCAGAAAAATAATTCTCATTCAACAATACATGATAATGTGTTGGTCTATTGGTCCCTATTTTAGGCATTGTCTGATTTTCATCCAGCAATATATGATAATCCTAGTACATGAAAATATGAAGAAGGCTCAAATCTGTCATTAAAAAATAAGGCATTGCAAGCTCCTCTACATCTTTAACCATGAGGTGGCTGTAAGTGGTTGTCTATGATGTAATAAACCATCCAAGCTTGCCTTGCATTACAAGTTTCTTTGCACCAAAGTACAGTGAGATGGCTACAAGTGGTTGCCTGTGATGTAATAGATCATCCAAACTTGACTATATAATAATAGGAACAGAATGCGTCACCTCCATTTAGGTGCATCTCCCATAAGCGGTCATCATAGCCTCTCTAAGCCCTCGATCGTCTTCTCAAGCTGTAAACTAGAAGTATAAATTTTATTAAAAAAATAAAATAATAACTTAAAAATAAAATTCATGTGCCCGTATAGCCTAGTCATCTGGCAAGCTCCAAGTCTGCTTGTGCAGGACATGCATCTTGACCGTCCTCGTTTGCAATGATGTCCTTTACTTCTATGATTATGCTTTTGAAAATACTCCACTCTTAGTTCAAGAATGAGCTCATTGTCTTTATAAAAAATATATCAATAGAGATGCTTGATCGTGATACAATAGTTGCCCATTTACATAGGAGTGAATTTATGCCAAACTATAAGCATTGGTACCTGCATAGGGAGACATAAGAGACAATATGCATGGACGAGAAGCTCTACTTGTCCAATACATTTGCTAATGTGCAAGAGCTTAATGGTGACAGGCTCGAGCATATGATTAGGATATTTGATGGATTTAATCTGATTATCAGTAAAAACCCATGTAATAATATTTTAGGTAGCAACCACCATAGCCATGATGGACTATGGGGATTGCTATAGTTATAGTCTTGCTTAGCCTCTAGGAGGTAGCAATCCTATAGAGGGTAAGCATGACTATAACCATGGCAATCTTATAATCCATCATGATTATAATGGTTGCAATATAAAAAATTATTATATAGACATCCACCAATAACCAAATCAAATACTAAATGTATTAATCACCTGCTCAAGCCTGTCACCATTAAGCTCTTACACATCATCAAGGTCTTGGATAAGTAGAACCTTCGAAGTCCTTGCAATTGTCTCCCACGTCTCGATCCCCATATAGATACCAATGCTTATAGTTTGACATAAATCCATTCCTATATAAATGGGCAACCATTCTATCCCTATCAAATATTTTTTTATTAACACATTTCTTACAAGGATAATGAGCCTATCCTTGAGGCCCGAACTGAAGTGCTCTACATGCCGAGATCAGAGCATATAGGATATGTCTTGGCCTCATGTTTGCAGCCTAAACCTTTTCTCGGTTCAAGCACTTTGCATATTGAGATCGGAGCACACAAGGCACGTCTTGGTCCAATGTTTGAAATACAGCTCAAACCTTCCCTCGGTTTGAGTGCTCTACATGCCAAGACTGGAGCACGTAAGGCATGTCTTGGCCCCATGTTTGCAATGCAGCCAGAATCTTTCCTTGGTTCAAGTTCTTTGCATGCCAAGACCGAAGCATGCAGTGTTGAAAAATATGTAGGATTTCATGCTTATATTTCTAAACTTTTTTGAAATAAATTATAGTAAAAGATATAGATTAAACTATTTAATCTAATAATACATGTGATCTAATCATTAAATCCTACATCTAAGACCTCCAACACATCATGATAAAAATATAAATCTAAAAATTAAAATTAGATTGGTTGGTATTGATCAAATCAATACCTAGATCTAGAATAGTTCTAGAAAAACCTAGATCATATCTAGGTCAGATAAAAGATTGAATCTTATATCTTTACATGGGTCAAGAACATCATAGCTGAATCTCGTTGTTGTCCTTTATTGCTTGGAGCCACACAGTGCATTCGACCTCTATGGATAGTCCAAAGAAGACTGCAATATAGATCAAAAGTTTGTCAAATCAAGATCTGCTCGAAGTGCTAGCTTCTCGCGGATCCCTCCTAATGGTTAATCTAAAAAAAATATTCTTTAGATATCTTGGATATTCCAAGAGACCAAGAACAAAAGGAGGATTGAGAAAGAAATCTAATGCTTGGATCTCCCAAAAATCAAAAAATAAAAGGCTAAGAAAAATATACTAAGAGAAGATAGATCTTTTCTTTCAGCACATCGACCATTGATGTTCTAAATACATCTCCATGTCAGGACAAGAGAAGACCTTCTCGATTATTTTTTCATGATTCCATATCTCTTTCTCTCTAATTTTTCTCATGAAAAAATCACACAAAAATTAAAAGAAAAAATTCTTAAAAGAACCCTAAGAGAAGACCATCTTCTCTTCTCTTTCTTCTCATCAGAACAAGATCAAATCATGTTCAAAAGAGATCACCATTCCCCAACTTCTTAGAGCATCCATCCTCCACATCATCTTCCTCTCTCTCAGATTTTTATCATAGAAAAATTACATAAAAATAAGAAGAAAAAATATCTTAAAAGAAAATCATAAGAGAAGACAATCTTTTCTTACCTTTGTCTCTTCAAGACATTAACTTTTGATATCTTAATGAAGTCTCTCCTCCAAGATTATTTGTGCCTCAAACCTCCCATGCATCCTCCTCTTTTTTGTCTATTTTTTCATGAATTTTTAGGGGTTTTTCACATCCACACGTCCTATAAAAGAGGTTCCTTATAACAACCAACTAAGACTAGGTCAAAACCTAGTCTTAAAAGGACTCTTGATGGCATCCTACTTTTGGATGCCACCTACATTCATTTTCAATATGGAGAACCAGCAAAAACACACCTAAAATGATGGAAAGAGGGTGCACAAAAATAAGAGAGGCATTGAGAAAAAATCCATAAAGGGAGAAGAGGTGTTTTGAAAATTTGGGACTCTATCAAATAGAGTTCATATCAAAACTAGTTTCCATATTTGAACAAGTCAAATATTATTTCAAATCCACCAGATTTTGGGGTGTGGGAAATTTTCTTTAACATGAGAAAGCTCTCATAAACATCTAGAAATAAACAGATGGCGTAGACTCTCTTAGGTGGCACCAGGAAGGAGGAAACTTAGTCTAACTAGGACTCTCGTATTTTGACTAGGTTAAATCCTTTGAACCTAATTAAAAATAGTTTTGAGTTAACCTAATTAATAGATAATCTTAATCTAATTAAAAATTTAATTAAATTAGATTAAATTTAATTTAAATTTAATTAAATTTTTAATTAAATTAAAAATTAGGTGCACTCAAATTCTGATTGAACAAGGACTTGTTCTTTCTTACAACTAGCTTATCCAATAAACCACTTAGACTTATTCCAATTAAGTCAAAATAAATTTTAATTGAATTTAATTTAATTAGACTTGATCTCAGCCTAATTGTTTAATCAAATTGAGTCAATTAGCAATCCTATTATTAATCGATCCTCCTACAATACTTGTATTAGGTCAAACATCAATCGTATTGATTGTTTGACCTTAGAATGATTCTAAATCATTGATCAACCATTCAATCAGATAATAATCTTTTATATGTGTGACCCTATATGCTTGAATCTAAGCTGATAGCATAAGAACCAATTTCTATACTAATCAAAATGACCATCTAGCAATGATACCCAACATCCAGATAGGTCGAATATATGCAAAACAACATTCTTAGAATCCTAGCCTATGGTTACCATATAATTCATTCCTTTGACCAATAATGCTTAGGATGACATCGAGTTAGCTGTAAAAACTCATATAAGTCATTCATATTATGTTTCAAAATTTTGCAAATCTCATGACTCCTCATAAGGATTACCCAGACCTAGATTTTGCTAAATTGAAATACAGCAAGCCCTTCATTTTCTAAACTTAATCAAGAGTGGTCAATCCCATCTTGACTCACACATCGACTGTACAAGTAAATTATATCCAAAAATCTTTCATTGCTATATTAAAAATACAGGTAGATTGGCATCAAAGTATAGTGAGTTACTTGCAAGTCATCATAGTGATCTCAAATCGGAGAGATACTTATACCTATTGGTCTTAGCTAGCTACTATTGATAGTAAACTGCTACATTGGTCATGTTCAGTATAGATATACTCCTACATCCCACCTACATATCATACCAATATTTGTACATCACTTGGTCATGAGGATAATCAATACATATAACATACAATAATCTATGCTTGATAAGTTATCATCCTTCTTAATAGTTTACTATTTGGTAATGAATAATTTAAGAACCATCCTATAAATCTTTCTTTATCAATTGATTGTGATTCTAAGAACTTCATCATAAGATAGAAGTTCATTTAAGAAAGATAGAATTTTTATGATGAATAAGTCAAATAACTATTATTATTTGATAATTCATATATTGGTTTCAATCATCTACAACTTAGATGATTGACTTTAGGACATATTTTCTAAAACAGAGTACGTCTTGATCCCATGTTTGCAATATAGTTCGAACCTTTCCTTGATTTGAGCACTTTGCATGCTAAGACTGGAGTGTGTGTTAGGATTTGATGCCTTGAATTTGACCAAGAGGAGAATCAGTATCAGCATAGCAACTAGGCTAGCTCGAATATGAGGTCGAGTCGGCTCAGATTGAGATCGAGTCGAATCAAACCATAGTTGGATCGGTCCTCTTAGGCAGACAGAAAGCAAGTATTTGGATGAGACGCAGTCGAGCCAGCTCGACTGCTGATAGAGGTGGCTCGACGAAGACGAACAGAATAGGATGGAGTTTTCTATTTGGATTTTAATTGTGATTAATGAAAGAGGTCTATGGGAGTTAGGCATGGACCGCAGGATCCAATGGTTACTAAAAGTTATGATCATGATCTGAAGTTTGAAAAATATTTCAAGATTCCATCAAGATCCTGTTCAACTCATATTAGGAGAAAGAGCTATATTAGAACTCTTGTGAACTGCTAAGAAGAGGATTCTCATCCTATTTAAAAGACTGAGGTGCTGTGGAGCAAGGTATGGCATGTGTGACATGAGAGGCACATAGAGAAGATCAAGCTGCCATCAAGAGGAGTTTGGCAGAGCACCGAGTATGTGCAGCCCATGAGAGAGAGAAGTAATAGGTACATAGCATCCGACGCTAAGGTCATGAGGGTAGAGCATCTTGTAGCTTCTAAGGATCTTCTTAGAATTCTGAGAGAGCTTTTATGAGGATAGCTTCTAGTTAAGAGAGATTTATATATAGTGAGTTGAGAGTAGATGTTCTCCTCTTGTACTTATTTTTCTCTTTCATAGTGGAGCTTTGCATGCCCCATGGAGGCAATCCTTTAGGCTGATCTACGTATTTGATTATTTTTATTTTTATTTTTTTCTTCCTATCGTAATAATCTAATACTAGATCCCCAATAAGTGGTATCAGCGAAGTTGATATCACCAATGGTGTGTAGGGTACATCTCGACCCCATAGTTGTAGTTTGAACCTTTTCTTGGTTCGAGCACTCTGCATACTAAGATCGGAGCACGTAGGGCATCTCTTGACCCCATGTTTGCAATCTGAATCTTTCCTCAGTTTGAGCACTTTACATATCAAGATTGAAGCATGTAGGGCATATCTCGACCCTATATTTGTAATGTTGCTCAAACCTTTTCTTGGTTCCAGTGCTCTACATGTCGAGATCGAAGCGTGTAGGGCACATCTCAGCCCCATATTTATAGTCTGAACTTTTTCTAGGTTCGAGCACTCTGCATGCTGAGATCGGAGCACGTAGGATACATCTTGATCCCATGTTTGCAATGCTGTCCAAATCTTTTCTCAGTTCGAATGCTCTGCATGCTGAGACTAGAGCATGTAGGGCACATCTTGGCCCCATGTTTACAATGTTGCCCGAATCTTTCCTTGGTTTGAGCACTCTACATGCTGAAATCCAAATTTTATTCAAATTAATACTTAATTAATTAATTTTTTAAAATTTTAATTATGCATAATTAATATAATTTAAATAAAAAATAATTTTAAGGGACAGTATTAGCGATAGCTAAATATCATCACTAATACTCATAATAGAAGAAGGCTATCATACATGACTAAGGCATGGGCTGGCACATTGGAATTGAGGCGCAAGGAGGCATAGGCAAGCAGAGACTGAGGCTCGGGGATGTGGCCACAAACAGGAGCTCGGGGGATGGGAGGCGAGCTAGGGAGGCGATGAAGAAAAAATCTAGAATTTCTAGCATGTATTTTGAAACTTTTTACAAAAATCTAATAGCAGAATCAGAAGATTAATCATATTAATCTATAAAAATATGCATCTAAATCCTAAATCTAGGATCTAATGACATGATTCATGCATGCATATAAATCTAAAAATTAAATAAAATACAAAAGATAAGATGTTGATCATATCAACATCAATCAAAATCTAGATATGATGTAGACTATAATTAAGATCGAATCTCAATATTCATGGATTGGGATCTTCACTTGCTGATCTGAGGTTGAGAATATCATTTTAAGCTGCACATGCATCCGACCTCTACGAGAAATCCATATGAAGCCCCGATCTTGATTCGAAGTTCAGTAATTTAGAAATCAGCACAGTGTGCTAGTACTATACCGATCCTTCTTTGATGGTAGATGCCGAATCTTCTTCTTTGAATGACTTGAACTCTCCAAGGACCAAAGGAGGAGAAGGGAGGATCTAGGAGAAGCCTTCTTCCTCACATTTTTCTCTCAAAAAGTGATGGAAGAAGAAGCAAAACAAAAACCTTAGAGAAGACCTTTCTTCTCTATTCCTTTCTCTTACCTTGATAGAATAATTTGTGCCTTTATAAAAGCTCACACCTAAAGCCCTTATGTGCCCAAGTCTTCCACACCCAAGCCCTCTCTCTCAGATATAAAAGCTCTGAAAATCTCATGCCCAAAGTTCCTTTTTATAGAGAGTTAGAGAGGAGTTCCTATCTAGGTCAAACACCTAGATAGTAGAGTCCAAATGAGACAAGGATTGGGGCACCTAACTCTTGGGTGCCTCCTCCTTCTCTTTTGGCATAGACTCCAGGTATTTGGCACATAATAACTCCATATTTTCCACCAAAAATATCAAAAGAAATCTGGTATAATTGGTGCCATAATGGATAGAGTTTTGGTTTCTCCAAACTCTGTTAAATAGAGTTTAGTATCAAAACTACTTGCTAGTTTTGATTTGTTCCAAAACCACAAACCATCCAAAGAGATAGGGGGTGAAGAGATTGGCATGGAGCCTCTCTAGGAGTGAGATATCTCATGCCAAAGCCAAGGGTGGGGCATGGGTAGTCTTAGATGGCGCAAGGAAGAAGTTCTAGTTGAACTAGGACTTCATGCTTTGACTAGTCAAAGCTATTCTACAGCCCCCAATTAAAATAGATCTTGATGAAACCTAATCAATAGCGTTCCTAATCCAATTAGAAACCCAATTAAATCAAGTTAAATCTAATTTAATTCTAATTTAAATTTATAATTAAATTAAAAATTAGGTGCAGTGAAGTCCTAATTCAATTGAGAATTGTTCTTCCTTAAAATTGGTTTATCCAATAAACCAATTGAACTTGATCTAATCAAATCCAAACCAAATATAATTGAATCATATTCTATTAGACTTAATCTCAGTCCTTAAGCTCAATCAGATGGAGCCAATTAGTAATCTAATTGCTAATCGATCCTTCTGCAATACTTGCACTAAGTCAAACATCAATCCTATTGAATGTTTAACCCTAAAATGATTCTTAATTATAGATCAACCCTCCGATCAAATTGAGATTTTTAATATCTATGATCCCATAGGTTCGAACCTAAGTTGGTAGCACCAGAATAAATTCCTGTACTAATCAAACTGATCATCTAGCAATGGTACCCAATGATCAGATAGGTCAAATGTATAAAGCAACACTCTTAGAATTCATTTGGATATGGTTTCTATATAATTCATCTCCTTGATCTAAATGCTCATAGGATAACTCAGGGTTTAACTATCAACCCTGATTAGGTCATCCACATTAAATTTTAAAATACCAAATTCATCTCATGGATTATTCTGATCAAGATTTTGCTAAATTGAAATACAGTGATGCATTTTCTCTATATAAGGATTGGTGGTGCTCCCAAATCTTAAGAAGCCATGAAGAGGAGTCAGGTTGTTGACTCTGAGAGACTAGGATAGGTGTGGTCCTAGGGCTAGAATAGGAGTTGTCCTAGGGCTAGAATAGGAGTTATCCTAGGATGGAGGTGGTGTGCAGCCCTCCATGGGCTTGAGGTCTAGATGTTGAGGACCTTGAGAGGCTTAGTTGGTGATTCAAAGATCTAAAATGAAAGGTGAAGCAAGAAACCAAAGCCAAGAGATGAAAACTATAGAAAAGAATTATTTCTGTAGTCCAAAATTGGATTGACTAAGTCTCAGAGATCAAGCCAAACAGAAAGGTGCATGTTCGAATCTACTGGCATGGTACACAACTGGACTGACTCAGTCTCAGATTAGCCATCTCAATACTGAGACTGAGCCAACTCAGTGCATGGGCAGAGATACGCGGAAGGTTTGTTTGGAGCTAGGGTCTGGATTAATTCTAATGGTCTTAAAGTCTAGTTTGAGAGATCTTAAGGAGGCTAACTCATGTATGGATTGAATTTAGATCCAGGAGATGAAAGCATGGAAGACATAGGTATACATGGGCTCGATAAGTGCTTTCATATATTAGGTTTGCTAGAAAAGTTTTTGGTTGGGTCTAATAGCTATGTATAAATACATAGGTTGCATTAGAGTTTCTAAGAGAAGATTGAAATATATATTTTTTCTCCCTCAATCTCTTTTCTCTCTTCTCTCTAGTGTTGCTGCCCCAGAGTTTTTGAAGAAGCCCTAGAGAGGGGGGCACCTCCCTCAAGCCCTAGAAGAGAGGTGCCTCATCATAGATCTAGGTGATGGATTGGTGGTAAGCTGCCCTTAAAGAATATCAAAGATCTCCTCAAGTCTATGCTAAAGATCCTAGGTTTTTCACAACATGGCATTAGAGCGGTACCATGCTCCAATAATTAGCATCAGAGCTAAGTGATGCCATGATGATGCTCCAATACTCCAAACTCTTCGAGTGGTCAATCCCATCTTGATCACTCACTGACTTCACAAGTACTTGACTATGCTCAAAAATTTTTCTTAATTGAATTAAAAATTTAGGTAGTTTGGCTCGAAAACACAATGAGTTGCTTGCAAGCCACCATGGTGATATCAAGTCTAAGGGATACTTATGCTCGTATCCCATCAGAGTAATTCTCGATAGCAAAAAGCTCTAGAATTGATCACGTTCAGTGATGATGTATCTTTACATCTCATCTATATGTCATATCAATATCTCGATACTCCTTAGTTAAGAAGACAATCAATCCATATAGTACACAACAATCTACATTCGATAAATATTATCGTCCTAGTTAACAACATATCATTTGATCATAAATATTTTAAGGACTAATCGATAAATCCTCTTTTTATCAAAACTAAATAGTCCTAAGAACTTCATCACAACATAGAAGTTCATTAGAAGATGAGGACTGATAATGAAAAATATCAAAATAAATATTTTATTAATAATAAATTATTTATATTTTATAAAATTAGCATAATTATTAATAGGCTGATGATTGACTTTGGGATACATTTTTCAATAACTTTCACTTATCCTAAAGCTATTCGGTACAATATCTAATGCTCATCTTCGACTATGGTTGTCAAATTTCTTTACCGCCAAGGCTTTAGTGAGGAGGTCGGCTAGATTTTTCTTTTCATCAATTTTCTAAAGGTCGATATTATCGAAATCCATGATCTTCCGAACTAGGTGGTAGCGATGCAGTATATGCTTCATCGCTGGTGTGCCTTCAGTTTCTCACTTGAGTAATTGCTCTAGTGCTATTACAGTAGAGCAGGACTAGACCATCTAGAAAAGCTACTACTCCAAGCTTAGTGGTGAACTTTCTCAGCTATACAGCTTTCTTTACAGCATCAGATGTCATGACATATTCCATCTTGCAAATTGAGTTTACCATAGTATGCTGCTTGAAACTCTTCCAACATATGGCTCCACTATTTAGGAAAAAGATATAATCTGATATACTCTTGTTATCATCATGGTCAGGTCGAAAGCTGGAGTCTGTAAACTTCATAAGTTTCAAATCTAACTCACCATAAATCAACCACTGATCCTTAGTATTTCTCAAATACTTAAGGATGATTTTTACAATCTTTCAGTAATTCTCTTCTAGATCATATTGATGTCTACTTACTACTACTAGTGAGTATGCTATATCTGATCTCATATATATCATGGCGTACATGATAGATTCCACTATCGAAGCATATGGGATTTTACTTATACACACTCTCTCTTCAGGAGTTGTCGAACAATCCTTCTTAGAGAGAAAAATTTTATGGCCCATCGAAAATTTTTTTTAGCCTTTTTTGAAATTCTTCATACTAAGCCAGTTCAGTACAGTTTCTATGTATGTGGATTAGGATATCCAAGCATCCTCTTAGATTTATCTCTATAAATTTTTATCTCTAGGATGTAAGATGCTTCACCCAAGTTCTTCATGAAGAACTGAAATGATAGTCATACTTTTATTCCTTGTAGTGCGGTGATGTCATTTTCGATTAAGAGAATGTCATCCACGTACAAAATAAGAAATATCACTACTGCATCATTTGCTTTCTTATATATGCAGGTCTTTTCTTCGTTCTTAATGAAGTCATATATTTTGATCACCTTATCAAAATACATGTTCCAACTTTGAGATGCTTGCTTTAATCCATAAATGAATCTCTAAAGCTTACACAACTTGGACTCATCTATGGATGTGAATCCTTCAAGTTATTGTTAGATATATATGCCCTAGAAGCCAGAATTGGCTGACACTTATAATACACTTCTAGGGGCAAAATTATAATTTTGACTAATATCAATAAAATGGGTTATTTTCTATCACATATGTGTATTTAGTGTCTGTGATACATCCTTTGAGTTAATGATAATGATAATTCATATTTTCAAAAGTTAAAAATTTAAGACATGAATAATCATTATTAACTTATAAAATGCTCTCGACCATAGGATCATCACGAGGATGGTGATTGATCTGAAAGATTGGTGTACAATCGCTTCTCTTTAGTAGATGAGTCTTGAGTCTATGGTGTGGAGACACCGAAGCGAGAGTATAGATACTCGTTAGAGAACGAGGGCACTGAACGTGACCACCTCGAGTAGTCATTAGGAAGTCTACCTTCTCGTCAATGATTGACTCAATGTTGCAGTGGTGTGTCTGGTTCTTTGACCTGAGGTGCATCAATAATTCACCTTGAGGGTGTTATAGTTTGACTACACCATTACTCGATCTCCTAGCCATATGGAATCTTGAGGTGTATGTTGGCTATAGCATGTTCATTATAGAAACTGGATAGCATCAAGATAGAATCTATCTACCTCGGTGGTAGAGGAGCAGCCCTATGATGATCATGAGAATCAAGTCCAGAAGTCCATGGCCATGACAGAGTAAAATAATAGAAAGAGTTTCTATTTAGATTTTCATATTAGACTTGAATCGAATGATTACATCATATGACAGAGACTAGGGTTTGACGAGTTCACCTTAACCCTAATCTGATCGGGGCTCAAGATAAAAGAACTTAATCACACAAGTAGCTGCACCAAGAGGTTCGCATTCAGCTCTGATAGATTGCCACCATATACTGCTAGATGTCACTGGTGGATTTTGAGAGCAATTAGAATGATTTAGATGATCGATCATTCTAGCTGTTCGAATCAGAAGAGTTTTGATCCATCGAAAGGAGTTTGATGATGTCGATGATAAAGATCATGACATATCCCATTACCATACAGAACTAAAACTAACTGGATCACACAAACAAGGGTTTGAATCTGGTGATCATCAATTGAACTGATCTAGTTCAATTGATCTGAATGAGATTCAATTAAATTCAAGAAAATTGTGCTAGCACTCGATTGAACCTAACATTCTTCTTTTACTATCATAAATAAGTTGTCCTGACTGAGCCAAAGAAGTTTGTGCTCAATTAGAGGCCTTCATATGGTCTGACTGGAGGTTGTCCAAGTCAAAAAAGGTTATCTTATTTCGTAAGATATTAGCTGCCATTTTTGGTCACCTACCATTTCTCGTTCTTTGACTTTGGTCAAAAGTCTACCTTTGACTAGTCAAATATTGACCATTGATACTTTGACTTCTGTCCATGTGTCACACACCTATTGGAGAGCTGGTGGGGGCCTGTCCCCCTACCAGAACCTAGCAAGGAAGAGGGTGCACGCCACCGTTGGCGTGTGCCCAAGTTGGAGGCATCTAGGAGTCCCTGTTGGACAGGGACTCCATCTCCTTTTTGGATTCCAATTAGAGTTCTCCTAAGAACCACTTTGAATGATCTTAGGCACCCTCTAAGGAGGAATTCAGAGGACTCTATTCCCACCAATCAGATTTAGATCTAATTTCATAAAGAGTTGTGATTGGTTGGGAAGAAGAGGAGTTGGATCACAGTTAGTCTATAAATAAGACCCTACACCCAACTCAAAGAAGAATCTGAATTAATTAAGATCTCCATGCCCCAAGGCCTTTTCTCCTCTCCTCCTCCACGCCAAAGCATCTTCTCCCTCTCCTCTCCATGTTTAAAAAGGTTTTGGACCTTGGTTGGTGCAATCTAGACAAGAGAAAAGTGAGTGAAAGCTAGAAGGCTATGCTGCAGCAAAGGATGACTGCTGATCTTCAAAAGGAGTTTTGAAGATCCTCCAAATCAGATCTTGATCTAATTTCTAGAGATGTGATAGAGAAGAAGAGGATCTCCAGATCCAGTTCTAGTGGATATCGATAGAGGCCAGGCACTTGCGTGGCTTGATCTAGAACCTTCCGCTGCTTATAGGATCATCAATGGATAATAGGATTACCCACTTCAAGGTAAATTAAATTTGATATAATTTATCTAATTTTATTTTAATTTCTCAAATAATAATAATCAAATCTAAAATATCTTAGATTTGATCTGGATCAAAGAGAAAAATTTTTAAAATATATCTCTTGATCTGATCAGATCTGAATGAATCTGGTCCAGAAAATTAGGATTTTCCTTCAGTTATATCATATACACTTTCTCGATCAACTCTCCAATCAGAAAAGCTGTCTTCACATCCATCTGTCAGATCTCATAGTCTAAATAGGCAACTATCATAAGCATAATCTGAGTGAATTTGAGCATTGCCATAGGAGAGAACGTTTCATCATAGTTAATACCACAATGTTGACAATATCCCTTGGCAACTAGATGGGCTTTATAGGTCTCCATCTTTCCATCTGCACCCCTCTTCCTTTTGAATTCTCATTTACACCTAATGAATTTAATCTCTTCAGGTGGGTCAACCAATGTACACACATCATTGACCTTTATGGACTCCATCTTAAATTTCATTGTCTCAAGCCATTTCTTGAAATCAGGTCTCTACATAGCACCATATAGGTGATCGGATCTTGAAATCAGATCTCTACTATTTCACACTACCAGACTTCTCTCAATATTCTCTTCCTTTAGAAGCAATTCTACCAGCCATAGATGAGCGAGGGGTAGACCATGTAGGAGCATCTTAGCAACTTTTAAAAGATTTTCACCGATCTCCTCAGTATTAGTAAAAACATTGAGAAGAAGACTAGGGCATTGATCTTGCTCTCATTGCTTCATTTTTCTTTTGAATCTTTGGTGACTATTTCTCTTATGGAAAAGAGCACCATCAAGATAGATAAGGTTACTTATGTACTTCTTCAGAACAAGATTCTTAGATAGAAGAGCCAAGTCTCGAGTTCAGATGGTAACTCAGCTTTGAAGGTGACTGGAGGTAGTGGTGGCAGAGGTCAAAGCGGCAGATGATCGCAAGATGGCTAGTCCAAGTCTAAGTCAAGAACTTCAGCAAGATCAGATGCTACCGGTATGATGAGTTGGGGCATCGAGTCAGAGACAACTCATAGCTTAGAGATCAGATGAAGGCTACTGTAGTGGTGGTCTAAGATAACGATACTGGTGAGACCGATGATGTACTTATGGTCTCAAATAAAATATCTACTTCTTTTCTTCAGTGGATTTTAGATTTGACATGTTAACATCATACTTGTTATAAAGATGAGCTATTTGACTTCCTATAAAGCAGTAAGGGCATGATGAAGGGAGAAGCTATTTATTTATTAGATAAATCAAACTATGTGATCAAGGATATTGGGACCATGATCTTATAGATACATGATGGAGCAATGAGAAAATTAGATGAAGTCTAATACATATCCAATTTTGGAGGAATCTGATTTCTCTGAGTAGACTGGATTCAAACAGATACAGATGGAGAGCTAATGATAGAATCCTGAAGATTATACATGGAAGTAGGATTGTTATGAAGAAAAAGAAATATGGAGGACATTATCTCTTGATAGGAAGCTCAGCACGAGATGAAGCTTTAGATGCTAGTGGGAGCTCAGCATGAGGTGGAGCTCTGGGTATAAGTGGATTGGACACGAGATGAGAGACTTAAAAGGATGACAGGCGATGTCATAGGATGAAATTTCTATTGCCATAGAAGGCTACTCTGAGTAGGTCTCAAGACAGGTAGGTCATAGCATATGACAGAGATGGGATCGAGCATTAGGCTCGACTCTCATATTTGTCCATCCATGAGTAGTCAAGCATTTATCTCAGGTCATGGGAGTGAGATCATCCAAAAGCTCTAAAAGTTAGGTCGAGGCCGAATATCGAGTTAAGATGAAAATTATTAAGTTTTGGTACCTCGAATTCAATGTATAGTAGAAAAGCACATAGCAGCAATAGAGAAGCCTATGGCCCATAGGAGAGTGCATCCCGCAGGAGCATGCAGCCCACAGGCACATGCCGCCCGTAGGCGCGCATGGCCTAGATGCATAGGCATGGCCCAGACATGTGGGTGTGGCCTAGCATGCAAGCCCAATGTAGTCTACCATGCAACGTGGAGGGGGCAGATGTGCAGACCAGGCACAATCCACGCATGCACCCAGGAGGCATTTCAAGTGTTGTTTCACACTATCCATGTGTTGGGGATAAACCCCGCTCCTATCGAAGTCCAGTTCGATGCCCTTCTTGATGCAACCAGTAGCCGTAGAAGAGTTTCAACAGGCGGGTCCAGACCGAACCCCTTCAGTCAGTCGAACTTCTCAGCGATCGAGCCCCTTCGGACTCCCAACGTCCGGACTGAACCCTTTCAGCCGGACGAACTCCTCAGCGACCGAGCTCCTTGAACTCCAAGTGATCGGGCTTTAATGGAATTTTCCAGTGCCCAAACTCCTCAGCAGTTGTCCCTCGGTTGAACTCCTCAAGCGGCCATCCCTTCAGCCGACCGAGCTCCTTTAGACTCCCAGCGGCCGAGCTCCTCAGCAGCCATCCCCCGGCCGAACTTCTCATCGATCGAGCTCCTACCGAGCTCCCCAGCGATCGGGCCTTAACCGCGCACGTCCAGTTAGACGTCTATGGAAGCCGAACTCCTCCCGAGCTTCCTCTTCAGGAGTCCAAACTCCTTCGAAATGGGCACACGACGAAGCCCTTCAACCCTTCATTCGGTTGGCTTTGCAGCCATCACCATCAGTCTGCCGCAAGCGATAGCGACCCACTATCAGGCGGCGATGGCTATCACCATCAACCCACCGCAGACGGTACCTTCCCATGAGACTAACTCCACCGAACCTCGAGCGGCCCACCAGCACGCGGCTGTAGCTATCACCATCAAGCTCCGCTATAAAAAGGACCCTCCAGATATGCTAATCTCTTTGATCTCTAAGCTCTCCTCTTCTTCTCCAAGCTCCGAAACTCATTCCGAGCACTCCATTCCTGTTGGCCAGAGCTGACTTGATCGTCGGAGGGTCCTGCCGGAGCCACCCCCCCCCACCGACTCTGGATGGAACTTTATTTTGTAGATCCCCGATGGCGACCTCATCGGCCTCCACTCCAGCGGACTCCAATGATGATCAGTTTCTGCATCAACAGATTGGCGCTAGAGGAAGGACCTGAACCCCTGAGGTTCCCTTGTTCTTAAAGAAGTACTCGACGACGATTTCTCTCTTTCCTCTCCGAAGATCTCTCTTCTTCCTCGCTAGAATTCTTTCCCAAAGAGAAAATGCCTCCCAAGAGAGCTTCAACTCGGCGATCAGCCACCTACACTCCAGGTCCATTTGCTCTCATTTTAGCCTAGGCTCCACACGAAGCCACCACAGACGTGGAGCAGTTCAACCTGCTGGTCGGTTTCATGGCCCCATCGAGATGATGCAGATCGTGCGACAACCTCCGGTGGAAACTTTACCAGCAAATCCACCATGAGGATACGAGAAACCGGCCTTAAGGGAGAGCATTTGGGCATACCAATCACACTATGAAAGAAGAAACAGAGAGCAGAAGTTTCCCCATAGAAAATTTTGCAAGGAGGCGGAATGAAGTTCGGCCATGTCCACGACCTCCCCAGTGCAAGCAAGGCCGAACTCCCCTCGAAGCCCATCATCAAGAAAGCTCCGACAAAGCGGCATGAAGTTCTCCCACGGAAGGTTTCGCAAAAAAATGGAATAACGTTTGGCGCAAGCGAGGCCGAACTACCCCTCGAGCCCATCATCGAGGAAGCCCCGACAAAGGGGCATGAACTTCCCTCGGAGAGGATTTTGCAAGGAGGTGGAATGAAGTTCGGCTGCATCCGAGGAGGCGGAATGAAGTTTGGCCACGTCCATGACCTTCCCAGCGCAAGTGATAGAAACGCGATGTTGTCGTTAAGACATCGTGTTTATCAGTTTAATCCGACTTCTTAAAATCATTAAAATTGCGTAGATAGTAGTGAGTCAGGTCGAATCCACAGGGAAGGTAGTGTTTTTAGATTTAAAATCTTTGATTTTTTTGAGAAGAAAAAGAAAATGATTTGAATTTTTGAAATAAAAATTGAAGTCGAAAGATTGAAAATAAAAATTAAAAAGGTGCAGAAATTTAAATTTGGTACTAAGATCTATTAGTTAGATCTTAGCATCTACTTGCAATAAAATAAAAAGTAATAACTAAAATATAGAAATTAAATTATAATAAAAATTAAAAGTAAGAAATTAAAATGCAAAAATAAAACTTTTATTAATTAAAATTTTAGAATTTAAATACATAGAATATAAAAAAATAAAATAGCCTGATCTCTGATCTTGGATCAGCATTGGCAGAAAGATGGTGTAGAAGCTCGGCTCTTCTTCTCGGCACCCGTTGCTTCGAAGCAGCTTTTAACCCATAGCCTGACTTCGCCCTGTACCAAAGCTTCACCTTGATCGAAGATGTTGATTTCTGATGGCCTGGGGTCCTTTTTATAGAGCTAGAAGGGCTGGATATTTTTTTCTAAAGGCAATATGGGACTAATAGCCTTTGTAATCGTAAAAATATAAAGAAATTTGGATAAAATTTGAATCAAAATAGCTCTGATATGACTCTGATAAATCTGATAAAATTCATCCATTCAACAGAAATCCAACGGTCCAAAAATCATCAAAATCGGATGCAGATCAACTCAGATCGGGTCGGATTAAATTCTGGCCATTGGATCGCGCTAGATGGAGGAAATCTGGCCGCAAATCACGCGCCTGAGAGTTTGATCACCGTCGGGAGCTTTCTGGACCGTCGGATCATTGCCTGAATTGAGTGCTACCATCCGATGGTGATCCGTGTGATATTTGTATCTGAATAAAATTCGGAAGCAACCACAGTCGTCCGATCCTGACCGCAAACAACCACATCCGTCCGATCGCGCAATAACTATTCCCATGGACCGCGTGGACCGGCCGCACCGCACACCGCAACCAATCAGTATCACTATTGTCAGATGAAAAAGACTAAATTACCCTTATGAGCCGCGATAAATTTCTGTAGACCCTTAAGGGGTCTAGGTCCACCACGTGGCAATCTCTGATTCGCCGGAATTTGCTGAGCTGGCGGTCCACGTCTGGATCGTAGACCGGCTGATGGCTTCAACGGTTGAGTCGGCTTTGATGGCTTGGCTTGGCTTGGTGGCTCAGCTTACAGAGCCGGCTGAGCTATTTTCTTTTTTTTAATTTAATTTTTATTTATTTTATATCTTTCAAAATTCATATCTTTTTTATTTTAGCTCCATTTTACTTAAAATTTATTTCATTATGATTAGAAAAATGAGCTCTTTCTATTGATAATAAAATTTTATTTTTTAATTTTTATTATTTTTTATTATTTTTTAATTAATTTTTTAATTAATAAAAATATCAATTTCTCAAAAATTATATATAAATTGATTATTAATTCTTAAAAATTAATATAAATTAATTGATAAATTAATACTTTTATTGATGAATTTATTATACTTATCACACCTTCCAACTTAAGCTTTGCTCGTCCTCGAGTAAAGAAAGAATTTAGTTTTAAATATCTTTTAACTTTAGAGTTTCGAATTTTACCTAAGCAATTTTCAAAATGGCCATTGATATTCAGTAGAGCTTAAATGAGACATATCATTGGAGTATTAATACTTATCAATAGAAAAATTAAGTAAAGAACAATAAATTTTTCAGAACTTTTTCTAAATTATTCCATTTTTATCTCTGATTTGTCTAAACTTTCATATAGGCAGGTGTATTGCTACTTTCGTCCTTCATTTATTGATTTTTATTTTTATATTGCCCACTTTTTGATGCGAATATCATTGCTTACTTAGGCAACGAAACTCGGTTACTTGGTGGAAAACCAATGTTTTTTTTTTTTTTTTTTTTTTTTTTTTTTAACGTTGTACCACTATTGAGTGTCTTAACTTCTTAAGCTTTCTATTTGATCCATGTAGCAAGTCTTGGGCCAATGACTCCCAAACCAGTTGGCTTTAGGGCACTAGGTATAGAATACCCCTCGGGCTTACTAGCTCGAATCAAATAGGCTACGAGTTAAGACTAGCTTTACAATGAGCTTCTTTGCCCTTCCCACCTTTTGACGTGAAACTCAATGCTTGCTTAGGCAAAGAGGCCCGGTTACTCAGTGAGAAGTTCTTGGAAACTATTTTATTAAAATAAATTTTTATATGAAGAAACGTATAGTTACCCTACACAAGCCTATAAAAAGTAGACTTTTCTTTGATGCTAGTAGAAATAGTTAGAAATGCTCCAAGAAAAAAAAAAAAAAAAAAATTTATGTTCTAGACTTAACTCTTTATTGAATTTTCTTAATACTTGATTCCTCAATATCTCATAGATTCTCTAATCTGTGCATCAATTTTTTTTTTTTTTTAAATGCTTAGTTTAATTCGATTCTTAAGCATAATCAGGTATCTAAATACTAAATACTAACTTTTTTGAGGACTTAAAATTTTAAAATTTTTATTTTTCTCTCCCCCCAACTTAATCGACATTGTCCTTAATGGAGAAGAAGAAAAAATAAAGGATGTAATAAAAAAAACATAGAAGAATACACCTAACTCAGTATATATATATATATATATATATATATATATATATGTATATATTTGGTCCAGCACATGCCTTTGAAAATTTGAGCTCTCCCTCCAACTTATTCAAATTATCCTAAAAAGAAAATAAACTAAAAAGATAAATTAGATAAAAACTAAATATTGGATTGCCTCCCAACAAGCGCTAAGTTTACCGTCTTCAGCCAGACACAATGCAGCTCACTATCCTGTGTCGAATATTGGATTGATAAATTTCAATGGTTTTGGATTGTCAATCTCAGAAAATTAATTTTTAATCCCATTATTGATATATTCACTGTTAATTTTTGGGATATATTTTATGATTCTATTCTTAGACCCATGTTTATTAAGAATTTCTCCTATTTATTTTTCTAAAATGCTCATGAATGGAGTTTTAGGAGTTAAGTTTGATTCAATGGGTGTTGGAATGGTGACTAAAGGCGATTTTAATTCTGGAGGTAAATTAATGTGATTCTGCTTAAACAACTCCATTGACATTTTATTACATGCCTTTTGATTTTTATAAGAAGAACCAGCTTCTAGAGTTGAAGGGAATAGGACATTAGGTTTATAAGTCTTGGGTAAATCATCTATTCTCTTTTCCCTTATTTCTATCTCATTTAAATTGGAACTAGCATCAGTACTAATTCCTAGCTTGAGTTCTTCTATGTGGTTAGTCTCAGTACTAACCAGTTCCTCTAAATTTTCATTTTGGCTAGCATCAGTACTAGCCTCTCTCACCTGGTCTTGGTATGGGTCCATAAGAATCCTATAGCTTTTAAGTTCAGGAATTACTTTGGTATTCTCAAATTGAAGATTCTTAGATGAAACATTAGATTGATAATTTAATCCAGGTGGTTGGTAGTCATTAGGTGGGTTGTTTGAAATTGGTAGATTTGGTAGTTGATCTAGTTCTCTCCTCATGTTAGACTCAACTAATTATCCTATTTGAGCTTCTAGTCTGGCGATAAATTGCTGTTGAGTTAGAATTAATTGTTGAAGTTGGTTAAATCTATCATCAGCTAGATTGGTCTGTTGAGGAGGTGGGTATGAAGGCTGATTATAATATGATGGCTGGTTAAACTGACTAAGCTGACCATTATTATAGGCATAATTTTGATAATTTTGCTCAAGTGAAATTTGGGTTTGAGCCTGAGTCTGTTGGAATGTCCAAAAAAAATTAAAGTTACTCCAATCTAAATTATATGAATTTGAAAATGGGTCATTAATCAATTTGGAGTATCCTTGAGTAGCTTGAACTTGTTCTTGGATAAAATATGGAAACTGTGCAGTCATAGGACATTCACTTACATGATGGGTTGGACTAGCATAAATTGAATAATTCTCCTGATAATTAGAAGATGATGTGAATTGTGCAGGAGATTGTTGACCTAGGGTTAGGAGTTGATCTATTTTCTGAGCAAGAAGGTCAACTTTATCTAATTTTTGGACAATTAGATTCATATTAGCCATTATTATGTTTAATGTGAATCAACCATTCAATTAAGTTCAACTAAATCAGAAAAAGTGATTTCCTACCATGCATGTATTAGTGTAACCCTAATGTATGGTTCAAAAAATTTTAGAATTTTTTTTTTAATTTTTTTTATTATTTTATTATATTAAAAATTAATTTTTTTAATTATTTTATTTGTTAATTTTAATTTAATTTAATTTAATTATTATTTTTAATATTTTTTAGTTAGTTTAATTTAATTTTTATTTTATTTTATTTTTATTTTATTTTTAGAGGAGTAAGGAGAAGAGTTCTAAAGAAAAAATCCTAAGGAGTCCTAGAACTAAGAAGAAAGAGAAGAATTAGGTTTAATTAGGTTTGATGTTGGTTAGCAATTAAGTTGGTCAATCAATCCTGACTAAGGGTTATCCTAGATCTAGACAGCTTCTAACTGCCAAGGTCACCTTCAAGCCCTCCAAGTGTAGGATTAGCCAATCAACTAGCCAGGTAAGTGTAAGGTCGGTGGGAGTCCCCCCATTGCTTGCCTTAGACACCAATTATGCTTGGCCAGGTAAGCGAATGGAACCAATTAGAAACCACCTTCCTTCGGGCCCAATCGTCCCTGAACCACTTTCCTAGACATCAGTCAAATTGACTTATCCTAATCCGGTTCAACTCTTTGGATTCTTTATCCTATTGAGCTCGAGTTCCTAGGGTTGATGTCTAATTGATTTTAAAATTAAAGGCTTAGGTCAATGCAGGATGCTGGTTGGTTGTTTGTGGGCTAAGGAAGGGTGATCAAATCCCTACCTTATCTTGTTTAATTGGATTGTGCCCTTAATTTGATTTAATATGATATGCAAAAAAAAAAATTCAATCAAAGAGTTCTATGCAATTTAAACTAGATGCATGTAACTAATTGTATTCTAAAAGGCTTACCTTGCCTCCAGCAATCACCAAAAAAAATAAAAATAAAAATAAAACTAATATAATGCATGCTCTAAACAGTTAGGGTTTCTAGTCTTATCATGAGGCTTTTAATTAGGTTTAAATGGATATTTTTTTTAAATTAATTTAAAAATAAAATAAATAAATAAATAAATAAAAAGAAAAGAGGACTATGGTTAGGATTGATCTTACCAAAATTAGATGCTTTCTTCGTTTTCTCTTTTTTTTTCCTACAAAATAAAAAATAAAAAAAATTAGTAAGCAATATTAAAAAAAATAATTAATTTATAAAAACAAATCAAAGAAATCAAAGAAAAAAATAGCATCTAGTTTAATTCTTCCCCGGCAACGGCGCCAAAAACTTGGTGCGTTTGCCAAAATTATTTTTAATAAATCAAAGAAATCAAAATCAAAAATCAAAAACCTTCCCCAGCAACGACGCCAAGAACTTGATAGAAATGCGATGTTGTCGTTAAGACATCGTGTTTATCAGTTTAATCCGACTTCTTAAAATCATTAAAATTGCGTAGATAGTAGTGAGTCGGGTCGAATCCATAGGGAAGGTAGTGTTTTTAGATTTAAAATCTTTGATTTTTTTGAGAAGAAAAAGAAAATGATTTGAATTTTTAAAATAAAAATTGAAGTCAGAAGATTGAAAATAAAAATTAAAAAGGTGCAAAAATTTAAATTTGGTACTAAGATCTATTAGTTAGATCTTAGCATCTACTTGCAATAAAATAAAAAGTAATAACTAAAATATAGAAATTAAATTATAATAAAAATTAAAAGCAAGAAATTAAAATGTAAAAATAAATTTTTATTAATTAAAATTTTAGAATTTAAATACATAGAATATAAAAAAATAAAATAGCCTGATCTCTGATCTTGGATCGGCATTGGCAGAAAGATGGTGTAGAAGCTCGGCTCTTCTTCTCGGCACCCGTTGCTTCGAAGCAGCCTTTAACCCATAGCCTGGCTTCGTCCTGTACC
The DNA here is from genome assembly GCA_006176705.1 of Cocos nucifera. Lineage (NCBI taxonomy): Eukaryota > Viridiplantae > Streptophyta > Magnoliopsida > Arecales > Arecaceae > Cocos > Cocos nucifera. The sequence continues at coordinate 36,930 of QRFJ01002461.1, read as the reverse complement.
AAAGCTTCACCTTGATTGGAGATGTTGATTTCTGATGGCCTGGGGTCCTTTTTATAGAGCTAGAAGGGCTGGATATTTTTTTCTAAAGGCAATATGGGACTAATAGCCTTTGTAATCGTAAAAATATAAAAAAATTTGGATAATCAAAATAGCTCTAATATGACTCTGATAAATCTGATAAAATCCAGCCATTCAACAGGAATCCAACGGTCCAAAAATCATCAAAATCGGATGCAGATCAACTCAGATCGGGTCGGATTAAATTCTGGCCGTTGGATCGCGCTAGATGGAGGAAATCTGGCCGCAAATCATGCGCCTGAGAGTTTGATCGCCGTTGGGAGCTTTCTGGACCGTCGAATCATTGCCTAGATCAAGCGCTGCCGTCCGATGGTGATCCGCGTGATGTTTGTATCTGAATAAAATTCGGAAGCAACCACAGCTGTCCGATTCTGACCGCAAACAACCACATCCGTCCGATCGCGCAATAACTATTCCCATGGACCGCGTGGACCGACCGCACCGCACACCACAACCAATCAGTACCATTGTTGTCAGATGAAAAAGACTAAATTACCCTTATGAGCCGCGATAAATTTCTGTAGACCCTTAAGGGGTCTAGGTCCACCACGTGGCAATCTCTGATTCACCGGAATTTGCTGAGCTGGCGGTCCACGCCTGGATCGTAGACCGGCTGATGGCTTCAATGGCTGAGTCAGCTTTGATGGCTTGGCTTAGCTTGATGGCTCGGCTTACGGAGCCGGCTGAGCTATTTTCTTTTTTTTTAAATTTAATTTTTATTTATTTTATATCTTTCAAAATTCATATCTTTTCCATTTTAGCTCCATTTTACTTAAAATTTATTTTGTTATGATCAGAAAAATGAGCTCTTTCTATTGATAATAAAATTTTGTTTTTTAATTTTTATTATTTTTTAATTAATTTTTTAATTAATAAAAATATCAATTTCTCAAAAATTATATATAAATTGATTATTAATTTTTAAAAATTAATATAAATTAATTGATAAATTAATACTTTTATTGATGAATTTATTATACTTATCAGCAAGCGAGGCTGAACTTCACCTCGAGCTCGCCATCAGAAAAACCCCGACAAAGGAACACGAAGTCCTCCCGATGAAAGCTTCGCAGGAGCACGGAGTAAAGTTCGGCGCAAGCAAAGCCGAACTTTTCCTCGAGTATGTCATCAACGAAACCCCCTACAAAGAATTTCCAGGAGGTGGAATGAAGTTTGGGCAAGCTAAGTCGGGCTCCACCTCAAGCTCGTCGTCGAGAAAGTCCGGACAAAAGAAGCATGAAGTCCTCCCGCGGAAGCTTTCACAGAAAAGTAGAACAAAGTTCGGTGCAAGCGAGGGCAGAATGAAATTCTCCCGTGGAATGAAGTTTGGTGCAAGTGAGGCCGAACTCCCCCTCAAACCTCATCGTCGGAATGAAGTTCGACGCGAGTGATGCCGAACTCCCCCCTCAAACCTCATCCTCAGATTGAAATTCGGCGCGAGTGAGGCCGAACTCCCGCTCGGGTATGTCACTAAGGAAGCCCCCTACAAAAATTTCACAGGAGGTGAGATGAAGTTCGACTGCGCTCATGGACTCCTTCTGAAAGCAGACGGGCCTGAACTTCTCGAGCTCGCCACTGAGGAAACCCCGATAGAGGGGCGTAAAGAAGCCCTCCTCCTGGAAGGTTCCGCGACTATGCCCCCCTCAACGCTCCTCGAACTCAGATTCTCATCGAAGTTAGGAACCAGTTGCCAAAACCAGAAGGATTACGGTCTCCACAAAACAAGCACGATCGAAGCAAGTACTGCCTCTACCATTGCGACCATGGCCACGACACTGAGGAATGCATCCAGCTGTGAGACAAAATTGAAAAGCTCATCAGGAAGGAGCGGCTGGGTAAATTCCTTCGGCAGGAGAAGATTGGCCAAGGGTGCTGCCGTAATCAGAAACTATAAGGTCGGCCGCCTCACGACGTCATCAACGTTACCCCGGAGAGGAGCTTGGTACATTGGCGATTCATCGTCTCCCAGCGACAAAGCCAAGAGCTTGCTCCAAATTGGGAAGGCCAGCATGAGATAGAGGAGGTCGTTTGGCCTGGGACTTACTGTCAGAGAGAACGCGGAGGAACAACGCTACCACGACCCTGAAACATAGAATTTAGGGATGCGCTGCCAATAACTTTCTTTCCATAAAATTCTTTCCTTCCAATAATATCATTTCTGGATGCGAAAACTATGCGATGACAGGGAAGAAGCAGTCAATAATTACCGCGTTAGGAATAGGAGGAGAACCTCGTCCTAACGTGAGCAACAACCTCGGCAGGAGATAAGATCTCTCCCGAGGAAAGCTCGACCGTAAGAGATAAGATCTCCCCCGAGCGACCGGGCTAACCTCGGCCGGAGAGTTTCAACTTTGACCTCGGCTAGAGATAAAATCTCTCTCAAGAATCAACTTCGGCCAGAGATAAGATCTCTCTCGAGCGACAACCTCAGCCAGAGATAAGATCTCTCCCGAGAAGCGACCTCGGCCAGAGATAAGATCTCTCCCGAGAATCAACCTCGGCTAGAGATAAGATCTCTCCCAAGCAACAACCTCGCTAGAGATAAGATCTCTCCAAGAAGTGACCTCGGCCAGAGATAAGACTCTCCTGAGAAGCAACTTCGGTCAGAGATAAGATCTCCTCCGAGCGACAACCTCGGCCAGAGATAAGATCTCTCCCGAGAAGTGACCTCGGCCAGAGATAAGATCTCTCCCGAGCGACAACCCCAACCAGAGATAAGATCTCTCCCGAGAATCAACCTCGGCTAGAGATAAGATCTCTCCTGAACGACAATCTCAGCCAGAGATAAGATCTCTCCCGAAAAGCGACCTCGGCCAAAGATAAGATTTCTTCCGAGTGACAACCTCGGCCAGAGATAAGATCTCTCTCCCGAGAATCAACCTCGGCTAGAGATAAGATCTCTCTCGAGCGACAACCTCGGCTAGAGATAAGATCTCTCCCGAGAAGTGACCTCGGCCAGAGATAAGATCTCTCCACCGAGAAGCAACTTCGGCCAGAGATAAGATCTCTCCCAAACGACAACCTCGGCCAGAGATAAGATCTCTCCTGAATGACAATCTCGGCCAGAGATAAGATCTCTCCTGAGAATCAACCTCGGCTAGAGATAAGATCTCTCCCGAATAACAATCTCGGCCAGAGATAAGATCTCTCCTAAGAAGCGACCTCGATCAGAGATAAGATCTCTCCCAAGTGACAACCTCGGCCAAAGATAAGATCTCTTCTGAGGAATCAACCTCGACTAGAGATAAGATCTCTCCCCGAGCGACAACCTCGGCTAGAGATAAGATCTCTCCCGAGAAGCGACCTCGATCAGAGATAAAATCTCTCCCGAGAAGCAACTTCGGTTAGAAATAAGATCTCTCCAGAACGACAACCTCGGCCAGAGATAAAATCTTTCCCGAGAATCAACCTCGACTAGAGATAAGATCTCTCCCGAGCGACAACCTCGACTAGAGATAAGATCTTTCCTGAGAAGCGACCTCGGCTAGAGATAAGATCTCTCCCGAGAAGCAACTTCGACTAGAGATAAGATCTCTCCCAACGACAACCTTGGCCAGAGATAAGATCTCTCCCGAGAAGCGACCTCGGCCCTCGGCCAGAGATAAGATCTCTCTCGAGCGACAACCTCAGCCAGAGATAAGATCTCTCCCAAAAATCAACCTCGATTAGAGATAAGATCTCTCCCAAAAATCAACCTCGGCTAGAGATAAGATCTCCCCTGAGGCAACCTCGACTGCAGGAGATAAGATCTCCCCTGAGGAAAGCTTGGCTGCAGGAGATAAGATCTCCCCCGAGGAGAGCTTGGCTGCAGGAGATAGGATCTCCCCCAAATGCCCACATCACACTCGACTGTAGGAGATAAGATCTCCTCCGAGCCTCCGATGAGCTCAACCTCCAACCTCGATCGTAGGAGATGAGGCCTACCTCAACCTCGATTGGAGATGGGATCTCTTCCAGGCTTCAACTTCAACATCAACTTTAGCTAGAGATGAGATCTTCCCTGAGCTTCAACCTGAACCGGCACAGAGCCCAGAAGAAGACTTCAACAGTCATTCTTTCTGCACTCCCTTCCTTCAAGTTTCAAACTCGAGAGTGGGGGAGCTAGTGTTGGGGATAAACCCCACTCCTACCGAAGTTCAGTTTGATGCCCTGCTTGATGCAACCAGTAGCCACAGAAGAGCTTCAACAGGTGGGTCTGGATCAAACCCCTTCAGCCGGCCGAACTTCTCAGCGACCGAGCCCCTTCGAACTCCCAGCGTCCGAACCGAACCCCTTCAGCCAGACGAACTCCTCAGCGGTCGAGCTCCTTGAACTCCAAGCGATCGAACTTTAATGAAATTTTGCAGCGCCCGAACTCCTCAGCGGTCGTCCCTCGATCGAACTCCTCATGCGGCCGTCCCTTCAGTCGGCCAAGCTCCTTCGGACTCCCAGCGGCCGAGCTCCTCAGCAGCCGTCCCTCGATCGGACTTCTCACTGATCGAGCTCCTACCGAGCTCTCCAGCGATTGGGTCTTAACCGCGCATGTCCAGCCATACGCCTATGGGAGCCAAACTCCTCCCGAGCTTCCTCTTCAGGAGTCCAAACTCCTCCAAAATGGGCACACGACGAAACCCTTCAACCCTTCATTCAGTTGGCTCTACAGCCATCACCATCAGTCCACCGTAAGTAATAGCGACCCGCTATCAAGCGACGATGACTATCACCATCAACCCACCACAGACGGCACCTTCCCATAAGACTGACTCCACCAAACCTCGAGCGGCCCGCTAGCACGTGGCTGCAGCTATCACCATCAAGCTCCGCTATAAAAAGGACCCTCCAGATACGCTAATCTCTCTGATCTCTAAGCTCTCCTCTTCTTCTCCAAGCTCCGAAACTCATTCCGAGTACTCCATTCCTGTTGGTCAAAGCTGACTTGATCATCGGAGAGTCCTATCGGAGCCACCCCCCACCGACTCCGGATGGGACTTTATTTTATAGGTTTTCGACGGCAACCTCATCGGCCTCCACTCCAGTGGACTCCGACGATGATCAGTTTCTGCATCAACACCATGCATGAGGCATGGATCCTTAGCAGCCTACCATATTTTCACGTGGTGCACAAGATTAAAGTTGCGCAATCGGGTGGTCCATGGAGCATGAGGGATTGATCCAATGGTCAGGATGCTTATTTGAGTCTTAACAAAAGTCCTGTTACCAACCTGGACTCAGATTTAACGCTTTTAAAAGGGCATGACGGCCTATGGAGCAGGGGTGCATTGGTAGAGCATAGAGCAGCATGGTGTAGTGGCTATGGAGTTTTGAGGAGCGACAAAGGATCCTCTTTAGATTTTTTGAGAGCTTTGTGAGGAATTATGCTTTTTATTGAGAAAGAAATTGATATATAAGAGTCGAGAGGGTGTGATCTTCTCTTCTATATTTTTTTTTTTCATAGTGAAGCTTGCATGTCCCGTAGAGATAAGTATTGGACTGATCCATATATTTGATTGTATATTTTGTATATCTCTTCTTTCTTTTTGTTACGGTATTGACATCATCATCGGAGTTACGATCTTGGATGAGGATCCGAATTTCATACTCATAAGAGATCCTCCCAACATTTACTTGACTAAGAATCAGATGTATAATGAGAGAACTAAACATATTGATATTAGATTTTACTTCATTTGAGAAATTACATGTCAGAGAATAGTTGTGATAAAGAAAATGAGCACAGATGACAATCTTGCAAACATGTTCACAAAGTCCATAACTATAAGCAAGTTCAGGCATTGTTTGTACTTGGTTGGAGTTCGCAGCTATTGAGATGGAGTCCTTGGGTGGCTGAGGTAGAGTTGGTGAGAGGTTTGACAATTTATGTAACTTGGCTAAATGCAAGCCAAAGTGAAAATTTGTAAAGATATCTTGCATTTAGATCAGCACTAGCCACATAATTAATAGGAGTCTTTTCATCTTATTAAGCAGAGCATGAACTCGATCTGATTTTATTGATATCTTTGTGTACCTATTTTGATGAGATATGTTGCCTTTTGAGGGCATGTATTTTTCTAAGATTTTTTATCTCATACTATATAATCTTTAATATTGATAATAGAAAAAATCTCCAACGATCTCCACTCGTGGCTTTTTCTTTCGATTTAGAGGATTTTCTATGTAAATTCTGAGTTTGCATTGATCTTTGTTTTCTTCAATTTCTCTTTTATTTGACGTTTTGCTACAATAGAACATATTGGGGATAAACCCAGCTCCCACCGAAGTCCAATCAGATGCTCAGCCGACAATGCAATCGGTAGTCACGAAAAAGCTTTAGCGGACGAGCCTTAGCTGAGCTTCTTAGCGGCAAGCCCCTTTCAAACTCCTCAGTGGTCGAACTCATTAGCAACTGAGCTTCTTGTGGACTCCTCCAGCGGTCGGCCTACTATGGAAGCCGAACTCCTTGCGGACTCCTTCAGCGGTCGAACTTCTACAGAAGTCGGACTCCTCCAGCGGTCGAACTCCTCAGTGGCCGAACTTCTATGGAAGTCGAACTTCTTACAGACTGTTGATGGATTCCTGTAGGTGATCCCACTACTAAACGGTTACACGACAATAACGATCGGCATTTATCAAGTCAAAAATGATCGGCATTGATCAGGACAGTTACGACAATCATTAATCAAGGCAGTTACAACAAGCTCCGTCTATAAAAAGGATCCTCCAGATATGCTTATGCCAGGTTCTAAAACTCTTCTCTCCTCCATGAAACTCTGCCGAACTTCATACTGAGCACTCTATTTCTGTTGGCTAGAGCTAACTTGAGCGTTGGAGGGTCTTGCCGGAGCCACCCCCACCGGCTCCGGACGGGATGTTGTTTTGCAGGTCATCGATGGCGACCTCATTCTCCTCCACTCTAATTCAATTCGGCGTCCATCAGTTTCTGCACCAACAGAACATAATCTAGATAAAAGATTATTTTTCTACCCATCAAATTATCGATTTATCTTTATCTTTATTTTTAAGTAATTATTTCTTTTGACTTTCAAATTCTATACTATAATTTACTTATAGCTGTAGAGTATCTCGTAGCTCCAACTATGCGCTATCTTCTTTTTTGAGCAGATAATATTATAATAATAAAAATTTTTGAAGATTAAAATATCCAAATCCACACTATTGTCACTATTCCATCGGCTTTTATCTTTCTTCCGACTATTCAATGCGAATTGTATATCACGCAACCTCCGTGGGAAGTAAATACAAGTTGCAATACTTTAGGACTACAATATATAATCAGGCGGTATTAGAGGTAAAAGTAATAATCATAAACCATGTTCCATCATTTAGTCACATGCCATGGGCATTTAAAAAAAATCTGTCATGGTGGCTGCGCACGTCGGGGCACTTTTTGAAATGCATCACCCCTCTGAGTGGTTTGTGTGTCAGAGTGCACCTAAATCAGGTGATTCTTTTGCCTCAAGTAGCGTGAAAAGTCGCACTTAATCAGTGGTCCCTTTAAGGCTGAATGATGGAGGATTTTCTTTTGAAAAGGGCGATGAAAAAGAAATGCTTGGTTTGTCCCTCTCAGGCTGAATATTGGGCCACCATGCGTTACGATAGCCAGTTCACGTTAATCGTTAGGCCCCCACCAAACCTAGCCCACGAGAGATGGCACTAACTTCGTCATGCCCAACCAAGCCGCCCAAATAGAAGCCTTATGCTTTCCACGAGGACCCAACAAGCGGTGATAGGCCTTAGAACGTGTTACCTCCTCTCTCTCTCTCTCTCTCTCAAAATAATCACCCGAGGTTTATCTTATTACAAGTTCAACCTGGACGTCTACAGGTACGGGATTTTGCATTGCAAGTCAAATCCTATTAGCTGGTTGAATCAAGGACCAAAGGACTTCACTTGATCTGAACTTCTGTTTTGAAATTTTATTTTTTTTATATATAATTTATTAATTATTATTAGAGATAAATTCCGCTTTTATCGAAGTCTAGTTCGATGCTCAGTCTAATGCAACCAGTAGCCACGGAAGAGCTTCAGCGGACGGATCTTAGCCGAACTCTTAGGACCGGCCGAACTGCTCAGCGATCGAGTCTTAGCCGAACTCCCCAGCGGCCGAACTCCTTCGAACTCCCAACGGCCGAACTCCTCAAGCGGCCGTCCCTTCAGTCGGTCGAGCTCCTTCGGACTCCCAACGACCGAACTCCTCGGTAGTCGTCCCTCGGTCGAACTCCTCAAGCGGCCATCTCTTCAGCCGATCGAGCTCCTTCGGACTCCCAGCGGTCGAACTCCTCAGCGGTCGTCTCTCGATCGAACTCCTCAAGCGGCTGTCCCTTCAGTCGGCCGAGCTCCTTCGGACTCTCAGCGGCCAAACTCCTTCCGAGCTTCCCCTTGGCCGAACTCCCTTGGAATCAATATATGCCGAAGTCTATCAATCAATACCTGCTTTCTGGGAGCCATGACTATTAAAGCTGGACGAACGGTCACCGTCAGTCTGCCACAGACGAGGCTATAGCGGCTCCGCCAGACCTCGAGCAGCCCACCACTATTGGACGGCATGGCTGTCGCTTTCGACCTGACGACACCATCCTCTCCGCATCAAACCTGGTGCAGCCTCGAGCGACCCGCCATCAGACAGCTGCAGCTATTACCATCAAGCTCCGCCTATAAAAAGGACCTTCAGATACGCTATCCTCTAATGGCTAACCTCTGATCTCTATACTCTAAGTTCTCTTCTACTCTAAGCTCTATGGAAATCATTCCTGAGCACTCCATTCCTGTTAGCCAGAGCTGACTTGATCGTCGGAGGGTCCTGCCAGAGCCAACCTCCCATCGACTTTGGATGGGACTTTATTTTCCAGGTCCCCAACGGCGACCTCGTCCACTACCGCTCCAGCCAATTTCGGCGACGATCAGATTCTGCATCAACAGATTGACGCTAGAAGGAGGGCATAAACCTCCGAGGTTTCCTTGTTCTTAAAGGAGTGCTCGACGACGATTTCTCTCTTTCCTCTTCGAAGATCTCTCTTCTTTCTCACTAGAGTTCTTTTCCCAAGAGAAAATGCCTCCCAGGAGAGCTTCGACTCGGCGCTCGGCGGCCGCCGTGGTCCGATCCTATCCAGATCCGTATGCTCCTTTTTCAGCCCCGGTAGCTCATGTTCCACCTGTACCCATGGTGGATGTGAAGCAGTTTGACCTGCTTGTTCGATAAATCCACGGCCTCACGGAGGCAATGCAGGCCATACAGCAGCCCCCGGTGGCAACTCCACCAGAAAATCCACCATTGAAATGTCGAAAACCGATCCCAAGGAAGAGTACCAGGGCCAACATACCTATCACCCCTAAAAAGGAAAAATAGAGAGCCAAGGATCCATATTCGGATCATAGTTCTCTTTTTGGGGAGACCTTCCCCATTTGTGGTCGGAAAACTCCCAAAATCTGCAACCAAGACAACACCCTCGATCACAGACTGCGGAAGATAGACCGGTGGATTTAAGAGCTCGGCCACGTCGCCCCGGCTCGTCATGCTGACGTCCACGCTGAACCTCCTTTCTCCCTCCGAATTATGTAAGAACCCATTCCACCGAACTTCGAGCTCCCTCAACTGAAAAGCTACGATGGAACTTCTGATCCGGTTAATCATCTGGAGGCCTTCCATGCCATGATGCTATTCCACGGTGCTTCGGATGCCATACTGTGTCGAGCTTTTTCATCTACCTTAAAGAGAGTAGCTAGAAATTGGTACTCGACATTGAAGCCGAGTATGATCTTCTCTTTTGACTAGATGAGCAGTTAGTTCGTGGCTCACTTCATCAGCAGCCGACGTCCGCACCGAGGTTCGGATTCCCTGATGAATGTCAAGTAGAAGCGGAAGGAATCCATCCAGGCTTACATCACCCAGTTTAACGCTGTGGCATTGGAGGTTTGGGACTTGGACCAGTCTGTTGCGATGGCCGCACTCAAGGGCGGCCTTCAGAAAAATGACTTACTGTTCTTCCTGAAAAAAAAGTATCCCAGGAACTTCGTCGATTTACTGGCTCGGGCCAAGAGATATGCCCGTGTGGAAGAAGCCTTCAAGTTGAAGGATGAAGAAGCCTTGAGAGAGCGACTGATGGACGATGGAGAGCCGAGCAAAATTCGGCCACGCTCATGGACTCCCTCCGAAAGTAGGTGGGCCCAAACTCCTTGAGCTCGCCACTGAGGAAGCCCCGACAGAGGGGTGCGAAGAAGCCCTCCTTCCGAAAGGTTCCATGACTATGCCCCCTCAACGCTCCTCGAACTCAGATTCTCACCGAAGTTAAGAACCAGCTGCCAAGACCAGAAGGGTTACGGTCTCTCCCAAACAAGCACGATCGAAGCAAGTGCTGCCTCTACCATCGCGACTATGGCCACGATACTGAGGAATGCATCCAGCTCCGAGACGAAATTGAGGAGCTCATCAAAAAGGAGTGGCTGGATAAATTTCTTCGACAGGAGAAGATTGGCTAAAGGTGCTGCCATAACCAGAAACGATAAGGTCGGCTGCCTCACGACGTCATCAACATTACCCTAGGGAGGAACTTGGTACATCGACGATTCGACACCTCCCAGCATCGAGAGAAGCATGCTCCAAATTGAGGAGGCCAGCGTGAAATAGAAAGATCGTCCGAATGAAGAAATGCGAAGGAATAACGCTACCACGACCCTGAAACACAAGAAACTCGGGAATGCATTGCCAATAACTTTCTTTCAATAAAATTCTTTTCTTTCAATAATATTATTTCTGGATGCAAAAACTATGTGATGACAGGGAAGAAGCAGTCGATAGTTACCGTGTTAGGAAGAGGAGGAGAACCTTGTCCTAACATGAGCAGGTCAAAGACCTTCAACCTCGGCCAGAGATAAGATCTCTCCCAAGCGATCAATGACAACCTCGGTCAGAGATAAGATCTCTTTCGAGTGAAGGCCTCATTCATAAAGGACGAGATGGGGGGAGAGGCCCTGACGGCGGCCCTTATGTGCCCCCATAGTCCGTTAGGAACAGGAAGAGAACCTCGTCCTAATGCGAGCAACAACCTCGGCTAGAGATAAGATCTCTTCCGAGCGACCGTGGACAACCTCGACCAGAGATAAGATCTCTTTCGAGCGACCGTTGACAATCTCGACTAGAGGTAAGATCTCTCTCGAGCGACCGAGTCAACCTCAGCTAGAGATAAGATCTCTTCCAAATGAAGACCTCGTTCACAAAGAACGAGATGGGGAAGAGACCCTGACAGCGGCCCTTATATGCCCCCATAGCCTATTAGGAACAGGAGGAGAACCTCGTCCTAACGCGAGCAACAACCTCAGCTAGAGATAAGATCTCTTCCGAGCGAAGGCCTCATTCACAAAGGATGAGATGGGAGAGAGGCCCTGACAGCGGTCCTTATGTGCCCCCACAGTCCATTAGGAATAGGAGAAGAACCTCATCCTAATGCGAGCAACAACCTCGGCTAAAGATAAGATCTCTTCCGAGCGATCATGGATAACCTCGACTAGAGATAAGATCTCTCCCGAGTGATCGTTAACAACCTCGGCTAGAGATAAGATCTCTCTCGAGTGACTGAGTCAACCTTGGCTAGAGATAAGATATCTTTCGAGCAACCGTTGACAACCTCGGCTAGAGATAAGATTACTTTCGAGCGAAAGCCTCGTTCACCTTAGACGAGATGGGGGTGAAGGCCTCATTCACCTTAGACGAGATGGAGAGAGATGGATGACAGTCCGAATGTGCCCCCACAGCCTGTTAGGAGTAGAAGGAGAACCTCGTCCTAACGCGAGCGCCCACATCAACCTCGATCGCAAGAGATAAGATCTCTCTCGAGTGACCGAGCCAACCTTAGCCAGAGATAAGATCTCTCTCGAGCGACCGAGCCAACCTCGGTCAGAGATCGGATCTCTTTCGAGCACCCGTATTGACCTCGACTGCAGGAGAGATCTCCTCCAAGTCAGCCTCAACTGTAGGAGACAATATCGCCCCCGATGAGCTCAATCTTCGACCTCGATCGTAGGAGACGAAGCCTACCTCAACCTCGATTGGAGATGAAATCTCTCCCGGGCCTCAACTTCAACATCAACTTTAGCTGGAGATGAGATCTCCTCCGAGCTTCGATCTGAACCAGCATGGAGCCCAGAAGAAGACTTCGGCAGTCGCCTTTTCTGTCCTCCCTTCCTTCGAGTTTCGAACTCAGAAGTAGGGGGGCTACTGTTGGAGATAAACCCCGCTCCTATCGAAGTCTAGTTCGATGCTCAGCCTAATGCAACCAGTAGCCATAGAAGAGTTTCAGCAGACGGGTCTTAGCCGAACTCTTAGGGCCGGTCGAACTGCTCAGCGGTTGGGTCTTAGCCGAACTCTCCAACAGTCGAGCTCCTTCGGACTCCCAACGGTCGAACTCCTCAGCGGTCGTCCCTCAGTCGAACTCCTCAAGCGGCCATCCCTTCAACCAGTCGAGCTCCTTCGAACTCCCAGTGGTCGAGCTCCTCGGTAGTCGTCCCTCGGTCGAACTTCTCAAGCGACCGTCCCTTCAACCGATCGAGCTCCTTCGGACTCCCAGCGGCCAAACTCCTCAGCGATCGTCCCTCGGTCAAACTCCTTAAGCGGCCGTCCCTTCAGCCAGCCGAGCTCCTTTGAACTCCCAGCGGTCGAACTCCTTGACAGTCGTCCCTCGACCGAACTCCTCAAGCGACCGCCCCTTCAGTCGACCGAGCTCTTTCGAACTTTCAACGGCCGAACTCCTTCCGAGCTTCTCCTTGGCCGAACTCCCCTGAAATCGATATATGCCGAAGTTCATCGATCAATGCCTGCTTTCTGGGAGCCATGGCTATTAAAATTGGACGAACGATCACCGTCAGTCTGCCACAGGCGAGGCTACAGCGGCTCCACCAGACCTCGAGCAGTCCACCACTATCGGACGGCATGGCTGTCACTTTCGATCTGACGACACCATCCTCTCCGCATCAAACCCGGTGCAGCCTCGAGTGACCCACCATCAGACAGCTGCAGCTGTCACCATCAAACTCCGCCTATAAAAAGGACCTCCAGATATACTATCCTCTAATGGCTAACCTCTGATCTCTATGCTCTAAGTTTTCTTCTACTCTAAGCTCTGTGAAAATCATTCCCGAGCACTCCATTCCTATTGACCAGAGTTGACTTGATCATCAGAGGGTCCTGCCGGAGCCACCCCTCCACCAGCTTTGGACGGAACTTTGTTTTGCAGGTCCTCGGCGGCGACCTCGTCCACCACCACTCCAGCCAATTTCGGCAACGACCAGATTCTGTGTCAATAGTTATATTTTATTTTCTATCTGATGGAAGCCCGGCTCATACTATGGGTTTGAATGGTACGTACATGTTAAATTAGATTAGGATTGGAATCTACCTGAATGAAGTTGCACCCTTTCCACTGCTAAAACCTCTGTTACGAATAGAACTCCAGTGCCTAAACCAAAAATAGGGATAGGCTCGGACCGTGGCCAACCCATACATCGGCCACCACCGATTAGCATTCCAACCACCGATCCTTATTGTCTAAGGTTTCTATATCAAATACTAATCTGTCCTTAAGTCACCGACTCTAGCATGGTGGCCGATCCCTATCTTCATGCGTATCAAACTACTAACATACATGTTGACCATTTCTCTCATCATTAAAGCATCCTCCAAGCATTGGACAATAATTTAGGTTTCAGGATTTGCTTTCTACGTCGGTTCTAACTCATACATCTATGGTTGATCCTTATCTATAAGCGTGCATGTGGCAAGTTGCTAAGCCATACTCTTTTCAACATCCTTTCAAAATACTCTATTAATAGAAACGACTGGCCGCATACTGAGCAAGATAACATCAAATTCCAAAAAATCAAACCAAAACTATTAATGAAAATGGCTGATCGTACACCGGTGAGGTAACATCAATCGCCAAATTGCAGGGAATCAGGTCAGAACCATTAACGAAAATGGCTGACCACACATTGGAAAAGGTAACACTAGCCACTAGGCTTCAGGGAATCAAAATAGAAATTCTGGCAGGATGTGATCAAAAAATCGGAAAGGTCTTCCGCCGCTCTTTCCTTTTTCGGCTCTGGGCATAGTCTATAAATAGAGGTAGTCAAGGAACTCCTAAGATACATCATTACTCTGTCTCGCACTCCTTCTCATCTATTCCGTAAATTTCTAACTTGAACATTGAAGGATCTCCATCTAAATTAATTCCGATCGAAGACTTATTTCATAGATCCCACTGCTGCCATTCATCGTAAATCTCCAGCCATTTTAATCCAAGCCAAGAATCTGCAGCAACACTTTCCTTGGGTAATATGGCATGTTGTTAGTGATGTGAAATGAAGATGATTCCTAGGTCATCATCATTTGGATCAATGATCGATCGAAAACTTTGGCACATCCTTGTCTAAGATAGATTTCGCACGCCAATGTGAAATTCTCACACCGCCTTCAGTGAGGAAAATCAAGTAGCTGATTGGCTTGTGAATTTCAGAACTTCTATACTTGGTCCAGTCATTTCTCCCAACCCTTTCTAGGTGCCTTTTTAGCTCCATGCCAGGGTCGTCTTCTTCCATCATATCTATTTGAGCTTCGGTCAGAACTTGATGGTTTAACAAACACCTTGACTGTTTTCACAATATCAAGCTTTTGTTACGATGCATGATGGCATAATCCACTGTTCTCTGTCTCAATTCCAATGGCAAACTAAAATACAATGACATATTGGATAACTCCGTGGAAAAGAATTTGTTCAAGTCATAAAAGCACTATGAACAGCCGCTGCAAAGTTAGCTATCACTCCTAAAGTCTTGCCTGTTCTGTTCCAGAACCCTTCCACCATGATACCAGAAACAGAGGAAGAAAAAAGAGGCTCAGCATAAAATCCTTGGTCGTAAATTCTATTTACAGTAGAAGAAGGTCTGGTCCTCAATGTATACAAATACGTTAGAACTCTACACAACACCGTAACTGCTGAGTAAGGCCTAGACTAGTGACAACAACAACATTGCCCGACTATTGTTGCACCAATTCAGGTATGAGCCTCATCAAAAACGAAAGCTCGCGCTGCGAGAACTCTGGCTTTGTTGCCTCCTTTGCCTTCCCCTTCCTCACTGAATCAGATATGCTTTCATCTCCTATCTTCTCCGGGTTAATGAAATCTGAAACAGCTTCCGTGATCTCTTGAACCAAGTCAACAATAACACCATTAATTCCCATCAGATGCTGCATATATACTGCCTCTGGAACATTACTGCAGACAAACAAAATTGGATTAGTTACACAAAATTAGCAAAACCCAACATTTTTCTCAACCAAAGTAACATTTATAAATGCTTACTTGAGTTGACCATAAGTCAAGAGGGCCAGATTGGATTCTTTTATTCTAGGAATCAAGGATGAATTTCTAAAGATGGCTTTAACTTCAGACACTATCCCTTGCAGGCCACCTGCCAAGCACAACTTAATGGCCTCATCCAAAGAATTCCTCCTCACATCAGTGTAGATCTCTGAACCACCATTTGTAAGGAAAAACACCTGTTTGAAAATTCATGAAATCAAAAGGTCAATTACTGAACTCAAGTCTTTTTAATTCTAATTATAAATTAGGAGTAACGGAAGCTTTGCTTACAGGGTTGGTGCCCTGCAATTTCCTAATTAATTGTGCCGCATCAGGATGGAAGCTTGAGAAGATTATTGGTCTCTCGTTTGCATACTTGCAGACCACCTGCCAATAATAACATGTTAAGATTAAGTAGAACCATCTTCACAAAAATATATTTTTTAATAAAAAAATTAAGAAGAAATAAATTTGGATGAAATGTGCATACTTGTAAAATTAGTTGGAGAATGTGAGTGAGCTTTTCTTCTTGGTAGACAACATTGTCATCAAATTTCAACTCAATATTGAATCCAAGATGGGAATCAACCTTGTGAAATACTTCTTCCAACGTGCAGAGAGGGTCATCCACTTCCACGTTCCAACTAAACACCGTCCCATCCTTGGTCTTTCTGAGTAATGGTTTTCCCACATTACCAGACTCTTTCTGAGGCCCATAAGAGAGGAATTCATCCAAGGTAAGATCAGTCACACGCTTCTCATATATATTGCCCTGGACGACCAGAATCCACAAAATTAATTAATTAACAGAATAGACTAAGAAACGATACTTAAAAGTGATTATGAAAAAACAAAAACGAAAAGTTAAGAGAGAAAGGATCTTACATCCTCTTCGGTGAGTATAAAGCTGTCGTGGAAGATAATCGGGCAATCATCTTTGGTCACCTACAAAAATCACATTCATGGTTCTCTTCTAAGGTTCTTCGGGCACCCAATATTCGTTAAGAAAAGAAAAAGAAAAGACCCACAAAGATAAGGAAATCAGTGCCTTGATTTGGTGTGATGTAAAATTCGGCGAATAAAGCAAAGAAAAAAGTACATGGCAAGGAAAATAATAATGTCACAACTACGGGCCAATGCTAAAAAAAGCAATATTCTCTCTCTCTCCCTCTCTCTCTCTCTCTCTCTCTCTCTCTCTCACCATGAAACCTCCTCGAAGTTTACCAGGGGCAACAAGTTGATACATTTTCCCGAAGACTAGGTTGCCCCCATGAGTCTATTACAATTTAAAATAATCAAACAAGTTACCAACAGCAAGAAAAAAGAAATTAGGTCGAAAAATTACAGAAGATCTAACTTTAGCAGTCTCAAGTTGTTGGAAACAATGAAACATGCAACATAGTCGCATCCATGTCTATGATTATAAAAATTATTGTAGTTATATGGTGAAAATCCAGGCGCTCTCTAAAACTTTTCTCGAACAAATACAGATGAAATTCTTTTGTTCTCAATCTTGACCCCTTGCAACTGACGTGGTCGGTCCTCCTCTCGACAAAAACCAAAGCGGCCAAACAAGCTCTTCTGGCCACGATTAGATACAGCTGTCCCGCGGTTCCAACGGGAGCTCAGCATATCGACCTCGTTTCCGTGGACGGCTTAGGTTTTTTTTTTTTTTAATGGAAATGAGGACGGCTAAGCTACCATGGCCAAAACGCTATCCAACAGTCTAGATCGCATCACACGTGAGACGACTCGACACACGGCCACGTCACCGCATTAAAGCGCTCATTCACGATTGGCGAGGAGTCTGCGACGATTGACCGGCGAACCCACGCGTCACGCGGCGGTCCCCTCAGAACCCACGCGTAACGCGGCGGTCCGGTCAGAAACTAACGCCCGCGAAGTCGAACTCGACGGAGAAAGGATGACGGCGTATGTTTATACCTGGACGTCGAACTCGACGAAGTCGACGGGGAAACGGCCGGCGAGGTTGAAGGAGAGGATGGAGTTCTCTTTAATCTCCTTCATCCGGCGGTCCGGAGAAGCCAAAGCGTTCATCCCCTTCCCCCGGTGCCCGATAACGACAAACTTCGCCGGCTTGAACGCCGACTTCACCTCCTCCGTCCCTGTTACATCCAATGTCTCAGTTCAATCCCACCCAAAATCCAATGTATCCAATTTCTCAAAACAATCAATAGAGATAGAAGACAAAGGTATTTTTTTATTTTTTTCAGTACCTTTGGGTAGACGGGATGAGGAGAGGGTGAGGGTGGGGCCCTTGGGGACCTGGTCGAGATTGGGGACGTCGGAGACGTGAACGGCCTTGAGAGCCATTGGTGTTATACAATTTGGATCAGAGGGTTGGGTTTTGGGGGATTTGTTGGTGGAGTCGACGACGATTCGAGAGGGGACGAAAGGATTTTAAAGGGGAGCGAAGGGAAGGAGGGAAGGAGGGAAGGAATATTCGCTATAACGTCGGGGGATGGAGGGTTTATGCCGTGAGATATTCGGTGGAACCCACGGGGGATAGCTCGGGTTCGAAAGCTGACTCTTGGGAGACGTTGGACCAGGTTATTCCGTTTGGTTATGCTGTTAGGTTGGGGATAACGGAGGAGGAATGAGGGACGCTGGAATAAAGATTTGGGGGCGGCAAGGGCTACTTATAATGGTTATGGCCAGGGAAGAGGACGACCTTCTCAAAGGTTCTATCCAGGGAAGAGGACGACCTTCTCAAAGGTTCTATCCTCGCACTCGTCGAAGAGGGGAGGAGGGTGGGACGAAGGTGGTGGTGGGATGGAATATGCCGTTGAAGTATTCCATCCTTTTCTTGACACGTCAAATCTACGTGCCCACGAGGGACGTGGCGGTCCTGCTAATTTAGAGGAAAGGAAAACGGTCGTACTCCAAGGATCCGTTTTTTTAAGAATAAAAAATTTATATAAAATTTTATACCTTTTAGAATAAATATTTTTTTAATAATATTTAAATAAAAATAATTTATTTATATTTTTTTATATATTAGAAAATAGCTTGAAAATTTGCCATCCACGATCTTTTATATTATTAGCTTTCTAAATAAATTGTTAAGATCTATCCATATTTGCTACGCCACCCTTTATTATATAAAATATTATTATATATAATTTAATAGTATAATATATTATATTTTATATATTATAATATATGATACTAAATATTATATATTTATAAATATAGATAATACATATTATATATAATATATTATATTATATTATATTATATTATATGAAAAAATAAAATATATATATTATAATAGATTATATATTAAATAATGAAATACTACATTATATTATATTATATTATAATAATAATATAATATAAGAGATTATGCTATAACATTATATTATTATAATAATATATTATATTAAAATAATAAGATATTAATGTTTAATAATAATATAATATTATATATAAGATATTATTATATTATTATATTATTACTATAGGGTTAGAGGTATATTTTCTTGGTTGATGGGAAATGACTTATTCACCTCCTAGATGATTTCATGGATAAATGCTATAACGCCCCGAATCTAGCACCTAGATCAAGCATGCGATAGTTGCACATTCCTTAGAGCACACCTTAAAAAATATGTGAAGCTTGTAAAATTCGTTACAATCTCAACGTCACATGATATAATGATCTCAATTCATGATAAATCTTTCATATTGATAAATATTAAATCTTGTATAATTTATAAAATGGTCTTCTAACTAATATTATTGACATTCTATCTAATAAATTCTTTTAAATTATAATTCCAACCTTAGCCAAGTATCGGCATACAGTAACTTTGAAAATAAAAAAAGAAAGAAGGTTGTGATTTTTATAGCCTAATAAGAATTTTCACAGACCATAATACCAACATAATAATAATAAATGAAAAACTAACAATGGATGTTATTCATATAAATTCTATACCATAAGATACCATGCTCATCAATGCGCATAGTAAATCATCTTTTTGTACAATGAGTCACATCAATTATCTCAAAACAACATATATTAGATTCGATTACATTAGGGTGCTCAATTTTGGACTACCATAACCAAGTTTCTAGCCTATAGTGGAGTACTAATACACTAGCTAGTCCTGCAAGTACCATAACCATATGTTCAGCCCCTAGTGGGGCACTAATAGTAGCTAGTTCAAAGGACCATAAGCACTCAACTCGAACTACCGCAATCACATTTCTAGCCTATGTCAAGGCACTAATAGTGGCTAATCTAGGGGACCATAAGTACTCAACTCTAAACTACCATAATCACATTTCTAGCCCATGGTGAAGTATCAATATAATGGCTAGTTCTACAGACTATCACAACCATATTTTCAACCTGTGGCAGGGCATCAACAACATGACTAGTCTAAAGCACCACATACAGTCATACAACTTTATTACAAGCTTGTTAGATATTATAATTTAAAATTTTATTCTTTTATAAAATTCGATGCACATGATTAATTACCAAAATCCATCCAAATCAGTATCAATGATATATAATATATAACATTAAACAAGTCATAAATATATACTTAACAATTAAATATATAACATACCACTATCAAAAACACATGTATCGAAATCACTGATGCATAAAATTTTTTTATATAAATAGATGATCAATATCAACGAATTCTTACCTCTATTGTCATCAAATTGAACTCACTAGATTTATGATCTAGATGTCAAGAATCTTATACGATATCCTCTTATCCTAAGAATTGTTATCCTATAAATCTAAAATTCATATTAAAATAAAATCTATGGCATAGCGACTATCTATCTAGAACTTGCTATCGGGGTTCACCATGATCCACTGATAAATCCCTAGATCCTTTTTTCCTATGGATCCTCTAGCCCATCTAAGAGAAAATAAATTAAATAAAAAAGAATAACATAAACTAAGGAAGGAAAACTGAGAAGGAAGAACATACTCTATCTCTTCATCTTGAAAATTGGGGCGTCCTCTCCTTCCTTCTTCTCTCCTAACCATAGTAATAGAAACTTTGAGGCCGGTAACCCATGACGGCACCTGACGGTAGTAGGAAGGGAAATATCCCATCGGCAGCCACTACTGGTGGTAGTTGGTGAAACCCAAAATATGAGGAAGAAGGGGATCAAATAGAGGAACCCCCTATTCAAACCCGACCAGCAGCTAGTTGATCCAAAATCAAGCATCGATGATAATTTCAGAGCTAGAAAAAGAAAGGAAAAGGACTATCTCAGTCTGACGACTCCAATGGGGAGGAATTTAGTGATCTTTCTTAGTAAAACAAGAAAAACTCAACAAGAAAAACTCAAGAGATCAATGGTGCTCAGTGATGATTTCTCAAGGAATCATAATGGAACTCAACAGAAGGATGGAGGTCTTCTTATAGAGGGGATCTCCTAGGGTTTATTGCCCCATTTGGCTTGGATTAGGCCTTTATATATCCCATGATTTTGTCGATCATAGGGGAGGAAGAAGACTATAATCAGGAATCTCCTTCCTCCCATCCATTTATATGCTGAGTACATGGTATTACAACTATTATTTATCAAAAAATAATTTATTCATTTAGAGAAGTGTAAGAACATAGGTAAGTTGGTCAATGAAAAAATTGGTTAACTTACCTATTGCATTTACCTACCAAAGAACGGGCTCTAAGAGATTTTTGGAAGACAAATTTATTTTATTTTTATTTTTTAAAAATATAATTTTGAATTTATCCTTTTTAGTGAAAATTGTATTCAACGTCCATTTTTGTAACAAAAATTTTATTTATATTTTATTTGACAACTTAATCCCTCCCTACTCCTAAATACTACAAGATTGTTTTTCTAATGTGCATCAGCATGCATCATGGCATGTCTACTATTATAATATGCATCATGGCATGTCTACCATCATGCCACGAAGTTGTTAATCAACTAGTCAAAGCTTGCCACATGTCTAACCTAGAGATGCTTCATAGATCTTCTTCTTTAGAAGTTGAAAGGTATTTTCATACTTCTTCAACTATTCAAATGTCTGATTGGCTTTCATCAACCCATATAGCAATTACTGAAAAGTACCCAATGGATTTTTGGATGTATAGGTAGACACCCATGAATCTCCTGACCTCAGTCACCATCTTGGGTCTAGGCCAATTTTTAATGAACCTCACCTCTTTTGGATCAATTTTAGCTCACCTCCACCAACCATGAAACCTAAGTACACCAAAGGACCTCCATGATATGCATGAAATGTTCTTGTCAAGTGTTGCTATAGATCAGAATATCAATAAGGTATATAATCATGAAATCTTCAAAGAAGGGCCGTAATACCTCTGAAGGAAAATCCTGATTTCCCGGTCCAGGTTCGTCCAGATCTGATTAGATCAAGAGATATATTTCAAAAATTTTCTCTTGATCTTAATCAGATCTTGATATGTTTCAGATCTGATTCTTATTATTTTAATAAATAAAATAAAATAAGATAAATTAAATCAAATTCAATTTACCTGATTTGGGTAATCCTATTACCCTGTAGATGATCCTGATTACAGCGGAAGGTTCTGAATCTTAGCCACGCAAGCGCCTGGCCTCCATCGGTATCCACTCGGGTTGGATCTGGAGAACCTCTTCTTCTCTATCACACCTCCAAAAATCAGATCTGGATCTGATCTGGAGGATCTTCAAAACTCTTTTGAAGATCTGCAGTCGTCCTTTTGCAGCAGCGCAGCCTTCTTGCTTTTGATCGCCTTTCCTTGATCTGAATCGCACCAAACTAAATCCAAAACACCTTTTGGACGTGGAGAGCAAGGAGAGAAGAGACTATGGCATGGAGAAGGAGGGGAGAGGCAGCCTTGGGGCGTGGGAAATCTCTATTGAATTCACTTAGGATTAGGGTTGGGCGCAGGGTCTTATTTATAGACCTCTTGTGATCCAACTCCTCTTCCTCTCAACCAATCACAACCCTTTGTGAAATCAGATCTAAATCTGATTGGTTGGAATAGAGACCCCTGGATTCCTCCTTAGAGGGCGCCTAAGACCAGTCAAACTGGATTCTTAGTAGAACTCTGATTGGAATCCAAAAGGGAGGTGGAGTCCTTGTCCAACAAGGACTCCTAGGCGCCTCCTACTTGGGCTCACGCCACCCTTGGCGTGCGCCCTTCTCCTTGCCAAGTTCTGGCAGGGGGACAGGCCCCCACCAGCTCTCCAATAGGTGCATGACATGTGGTCAAAAGTCAAAGGGTCAATGGTCAACGTTTGACCAGTCAAAGGTAGACTTTTGACCAAAGTCAAAGAACAAGAAATGGCAGGTGACCAAAAATGGCAGGTAATGTCTTACAAATAAGACAACCTATTCTGACTTGGACAACCTCCAGTCAGACCATATGAAGGCCTCTGATTGAGCACAAACTCCTTTGGCTCAGTCAGGACAACTTATTTGTGATAGTAAAAGAAGAACGTTAGGTTCAATCGAGTGCTAGCACGATTTTCTTGAACCTAATTGAATCTCATTCAGATCAATTGAACTAGATCAGTTCAATTGATGATCATCAGATTCAAACCCTTGTTTGTGTGACCCAGTTAGGTTCAGTTCTGTATGGTAATGGGATATGTCATGATCTCTATCATAGACATCATCGAAACTCCTTTCGATGGATCAGAACTCTTCTGATTCGAACAGCTAGAATGATCGATCATCTAAATCATTCTAATTGCTCCCAAAATCCACCAGTGACACCTAGCAGTATATGGTGGCAACCCATCAGAGCTGAATGCGAACCTCTTGGTGCAGCTACCTGTGTGATTAAGTTCTTCTATCTTGAGCCCCGATCAGATTAGGGTTAAGGTGAACTCGTCAAACCCTAGTCTCTGTCATATGATGTAATCATTCGATTCGAGTCCAATGTGAAAATCTAAATAGAAACTCTTTCTATTATTTCACTCTACCATGGCCATGGATTTCTGGACTTGATTCTCATGATCATCATAGGGCTACTCCTCTACCACCGAGGTAGATAGATCCCATCTTGATGCAATCCAGTTCCTACAATGAACATGCTATAGCCAACATACACCTCAGGGTTCCATATGGCTAGGAGACCGAGTAATGGTGTAGTCAAACTATAACACCCTCAAGGTGAACTGCCGATGCATCTCAGGTCAAAGAACCAGACACACTACTGCAGCATCGAGTCAGTCATTGACGAGAAGGTAGACTTCCTAATGACTACTCGAGGTGGTCACGCTCAGTGCCCTCGTTCTCTAACGAGTACCTATACTCTCGCTCTGGTGTCTCCACACCGTAGACTCAAGACTCATCTACTAAAGAGAAGCGATCGTACACCAACCTTCCGGATCAATCACCATCCTCGTGATGATCCTATGGTCGGGAGCTGTTTATGAGTTAATAATGATTATTTATGTCTTAAATTTTCAACTCTTGAAAATATGAATTATCATTACCATTAACTCAAAGGATGTATCACAGACACTAAATACACATGTGTGATAGAAAATAACCCATTTCATTAATTATAGTCAAAATTACAATTTTGCCCCTAGAAGTGTATTACAAGTGTCAGCTAATTCTGGCTTCTAGGGCACATATATCTAACAACCTCATTCATCAACCTCATGATGATAGCAAGGGCATTATATAAACCAAACGATCTAACCAGCCACTCGAACAAACCCTATCTCATCTTGAAGACTATCTTCCTAGCATCTTTCTTGTGAAATTGGACTTGATCGTATTCGAATTTCATCAATTCACGATAGAGGTACCTATTTTTGATCGTGATCTTGTTCAAGATATGATAATCAGTGCACATCCTCCATCTACTATCTTAATTTTGTTGGCACTAGAACCATGAGAGATTCACACAGTGAACTTATTCTTGACCTATAGTAGAGTCCCAAGTTGGGCAAAGGTGCATCACTAACTATTAGAGTCTCATCTTCATTTACTCTTTTGGATGGCAACCTCTTCACATCCTCAAACAAGTTTCGAAACTTTTTTAATAGTTGGCTATCTCAGCTTTCTAACTTAGATTCAAGTTTTCTATCAAAGGGCTCAACTTCTCTTGTGTAGCATTAGTTTCTCATATTATTAGCAACACAAATCTTTTGTGGGCATCAATTAGTCATTTTGCTGGGGCAGCTATCACAAAGTCACATTTTCTTGTATTTTGGAGGGTTTGATCTTGA
The DNA here is from genome assembly GCA_006176705.1 of Cocos nucifera. Lineage (NCBI taxonomy): Eukaryota > Viridiplantae > Streptophyta > Magnoliopsida > Arecales > Arecaceae > Cocos > Cocos nucifera. The sequence goes on along the minus strand of QRFJ01002461.1, from coordinate 12,280 downwards.
ACTCCTCATTCTTTACAAATCGATACTATTTCAGACACCGATAGAAGATTGCTTATTGATGTCAAAGGTATGGGCTCTCATGGATAACCTTACAAACATCTAAAGAAATAACTTCATAAGTTACCTTGTAAACATACTTCTCAATGATGGGCAAACTTGAAGGTACATTGCTTGATGATCTTCAACTCAACATCTTTTTGAAGCCAATCAAAACAAGGGTAAAGATGTGGATGAGATTTGGTTTGCAACCCTATCTTTTGAACATGATTTTTAGAGATGAGGTTCTTTTGAACTCCTAGGATCTCTAATAGCCCCAATGAGGTCAGCTTGATCGAGTTTAAGTAGCTCTCAACCTTTACAACATTGAAGACACCTTTCTTTCCTCTTAGAATCATCGTCCTTTAGCTTCTTCTACTTTGACTTTAATTCAGTGTGAAGCTTTCAATACTTTTTTCTTAGTGTGCCCCCTAGGATTGTACTAACCACAATATTTTTTCTAAGTCATATTGGCCTACTTCCTACCTAATTCTTGCCCTACACTTCCTTCTAGCTTGATTTTTGCTACCATTTTTAAACTATCATCTTTCTTTCCTTTCCTTAGTTGATTCTTCTCGATCAATCCCCATGGTCTTCACACTAGCAAAACTGATGTCTTCAACTTTAAAGAGCTTCAGTTTCTTTCGGACATCCTCATAGAGATCTTTGACATAATCCATAAGAATTGTATGATTGTCGATGGAGATTCTGAGGGAGATTGCTTGCCTGTAGAGCTAGATGGTATAGTCCTAAGTAGATTCATCATATTTCTGCCATTGATATTACTACTTGATCCACCAATCCTCCTAATGACCAATTGGGTAAAACTGCTTCTTGATTAAACCCTTAAATTTACTCCATGTTAGATTGGAATATTGTTATTCCTCATATATGAATTGCACCATGTAAGAGCATAGCTAAAAATCTTAGATGAGAAAAAGCTGCCTTTTGAGCACTGGAGCATCCACAAATAATAAAGTAGGGTCTCTAATTGGTTTAGCTAGCTATTTAGCTATTTTGGATCAACAATTCCATCGTATATGAGGATCTCGATTCAAGCTTTAACTTTAAGTGATTTTAGAGAGAGACTTTTCATACCTCTAGGTTGCTCATCCTCTTGTGCTTACATTAAAGGTATTGCCAATTTGATAACGATCCTGGTGAGTTTGGCAATTTTTTTCTCTAATTGTGTAAGACATCTATTCATCTTATCATCTATCGAGGAAGAACTAGTAGTCATACTTATCTTCATCCTTTGATATACTTGAAGCATGAATAGCCCTTCTCCTTATTACTTATATTGCTCGCACAAATGGACCAAGAACTAAGGTTGCCACATATGTAAAGAATTGATGCTCTGATATCAACTTAATCTGATTAAAGAAAAAAAGATTTTTCTCAATCCACTAAATTCAAATCTCATAAAAAACCTAGATGAAGAGAAAAGAATTTCAAAAGTAAAGTTTAAGTCTCCTTTCCTTTCCAAGATACATAATCCCCATTTATAATAGCAAGATCTATCTTTGTATAATTTGAGTTGGATTCCTCTTTCTAGCTTCTAAAACAAATTCTGCCCTTGCATAATTGAGTAGGGTTCTTTTTCCTAGGTTTAGTAGAAGCCTTTTAAACAAAATAAACATGTCTAGTAGAAATAATTTAGAAAAAAATAAAAAATCTTCAAAAAGTACATCTTGATTTCAAAATTATTTCTATTTTCTATCATTCCACTAGATTCTTCTTAAATTAAAAGCTACATCTAGTCAAAGTCTTATCTAAAAAAAATATTTTTAATTTGACCAGCTCATTTTGGGCCCCAAACAAAGAAATTTAGGCTTGATTGCTATGGGCGTCACCTCCTAAAATGAGTGTGTTGATCAAAAGATTGATTTTGATGATGACAAAAGATTTTGAGTATAAGTTATAAAATCTAATATTATCTTTGATAATGTATAGTTTAAATTCTAAGTGCTCATATTATTTCAAGTGATTTTCATCAATCAAATCGAGTACCAGTACTCAAGAGGTCTTTGAAGAAAATCTAGACTTGATATATTTTAAAAAAAAGGTTAATAAGAATTAAATCAAGTTTAGAAGATAAGTCTAGTCTACAAATAAAATTGAAAAAGTAAGACTGCTAAAAAATTCATGGCATGCTTGGCACGCAATTTGAATTAATCCAGTGGATGTTTTAGTCGACTAAGTATCAGTGATAGAAAGTCAAGTTTTAGGATCTAGGAGATTTAGTTGACTAAGTCAAGAAGTTAGTCGACTTAGTTTCAAAAGACAGCATAAGACAGAAAGTGTTGCTCAACAAGACAACCTAGGAGGGGGGGGGGGTGAATTGGGTTTTTCAAAATTTAAACAAGTTATGTGCTATTTTGAAGACTAGTGATATGTTGAGGTGTGCCAAAATATAATGTATGAAGTATCCAGGAATGTAAATGCAATGAAAATAAGGGACCAAGGCAATCACAAACATAGGGATTTATAGTGGTTTGGTGCTCCTTGCACCTACGTCCACTCTCCAAGATCTACTTGAAAATTTTATTATAATCTCTCTAAGATTACAGCCAGATAGTTTTTCAAGATTCACTATCCAAAACTTGGTTTGACACTGGCTCACCTACCACAATCAAATCCTAAGCCAACCCTTGGCTTACAATCCAATTCTTAGGCTTGGATAGACCTTTCCTTAGCTTCAATAGGACCTTAGCTTCAATATCCTATTGAAGCTAAGTTACAAGTGAAATTATGATTACACAATAAGAATGAAAAACAAAGCTCCTTAATGAGCAAAGAAATCAATAAGGCTTGTAGAATCTTCTTGATGGAGACTTTTGAATAGAGTGGGCTTGTCTTCTTGCTAAAACAAATCCTTTGATTTGATGTTTTTGAAGTTGGGAGTGAAATACTCTCTTTTCAAGATTTTTTTGACTCTTTCACTTCACTCTTGATTTCTCTTAATGATTGAATAGTCAAGTCACTTCATCTAGGTATTTTATAGCTTATTTTTCATGTTTGATAGGCTGGAGAAAGATTTTAGACAATTGGAGGATTAAAAAGAGCCATTTAGAATAATTCTGCATAGTTTTGAATATTCTGCAAAAACTAACCATTGGAGCTTGAGTCGAATCTTAAGTTGAGTCATCCCTCTACTCGAGACACTTTTCTTTGCTCGTTCCTCCACTCATTTCTTCACTCAATACCTTTCTCTCTGCTTGTTCCTTCGCTCAAAGCCTTTTTCTCTGCTCGTTCCTCCACTTGAGGGCTCAGGTATGGAAATCATATTCTCTATATTTTTCTGAGACCTCGACTCTGAACCTCACTCGAGCCTCTGCTTGAGATCATGCTGAACTTTATTTCAAAAATTTCATTCTTTGTATTTTTCTGAGACTTCGACTCATGAACCTCGAGTCGATTCGAGCCTCTGCTCAAGACCATTTCAAATTTTGTCCCAAAAATCATGTTCTCTATATTTTTTTCTACAACTTTGACTCATGAACTTTGAGTTGACTCAAGCCTCTGCTTGAGACCATGCCATCTGAAACTTCTGCATGCTAGTTTTGTATCAGCTCGAGTTGAATAATGAGCTGAATAAGGAGTCGACTTGAGCACTTTTTATGCTGAAAAATTATAACTTGTCCAAATATTTTTCTCTTCAATTTTAGTTTTGAGATGTCTCTTTCAAGCCTTGCTTTAGGTGTTATTCATGCCTCAAAAGCCTTCAATGTTTCCTTAATGATCCTTAAATGCACTTGTTAGAGATTCTTCATTTGATACTCTATAATTTATCCTGAAACATGATCTCAACCAATTCATTAGTCCAAACAATATACTCAAATATTTTGTTCATCATTAAAATTAATCCTTGGGATTAACAATCTCTTTCTTTTTGATGATGACAAAACCTTGAGTGTATGAGTGAGAGATATATATGACATGAATGCATTGGGGGACATCTTCAATATGCTAAAAATTTAACCCTTTACATAGTTTCATATTTAGCTCCTCCTCAATTCATGCTCACATTTTTAATATATCTTATCAATTCAAAACTAAAATTTTTGCTTGTACTTATTTGAATGGTGAATCATTAGCATATATTTATATGTGTGTCAGACATCAATATTAAACAATCAATATTATACTTGAGTCATAGCATACATTTGATACATAGAGTATGTATCATGGCACAAACTTCAAACTCATAATGCACATCATATATGCTGAAAGTTTTAACCTTAACATATTCAAAGTAAATGAATATAAGTTCATATACATATGAAGCCAAGATGCACATTATATATCAAGATAAGTAAATATATGCTCATATACATATACACTTTAAGCCATATTCAAGATAAGTAAATATATGCTCATATACATATTACTCCCCTTTTTTGTCATCAATCAAAAAGGTAAAATAAAGACAAACACTCCACGAGATCAACCCAAGAGATTAAAATAGTGTAAGGGTAAATAACCATGAGTTTCATTGTATTTACAAAATGAGTGTGTTCTATCTTAATGCATCAAGATACAATGAAACACCAAGTTCAAAACAAGACTAAGTTAGGCCATTTCATATATAAGCATCAGAGAAGCATCTAACATAGTGTCAAATACAAACATATATTCCTAATACATACATCTAAGAACATCAAATGACTAGACATTAGCTTTCTATGGTGCTACTTATCATCTGAAGGGATCTCTAATGTTTAGAAAGATGAAGCTCTAGATGTGGATGTTCTAGCTCTCTTGCTCCTAGTCCTAATTGATGGCCCGACTATCTATGAAAGAGTAGGATCCACATGAGTATAGACTCGAAGTGGTGGTCTACTCATACTTGTGGACACCTAAGTCTGAACTGGAGAGATGGATGGAGGAGATTAAGATCGAGGCATGACTGTCCTGGCGGCTACATCTGCTACTGATGCTGTTGGTATCGCACCTGGAGCAAGTCTCTCTATTTTTTCAATCAAACTATCCATAGCTCTAAGTACTGAGATAATACCCTACTGATGTGCTTGACCTAATCCACTGATGGCTATCATTACCTCAGTGCCTCCTAACTCAACTCTCTCCCTGAGCTAAGCTATCTCCTTAATAATACCAGAGAGATTAGTAGGTACATGATGTGTCTACTCCCTCTGCTTTAGAGTAGTGAGCCTTTGAGAGATAGACTGTAAGCTCAGAAGTAGCACTTCCAAATTTTGAAAACATGAGAAGATAGGTCATGAAAAGATGGAAGCGAGTCGGAAGAAAAATCAGTCTCAATAGTAAAGTTTAGAAACTAGGTTGGCTCACTCTGAGACTAAGCCAGCTCAGTTAGGAACTGGGTCGACTTAGTCTAGGACTTGATTGGCTAGGTCTTAGAGAAAAATTCAGACAGAGAGTAGCATTTTTGAACTATTGGCACGATACACAACTGGGTCAGCTCTGGGACTGAGCGGACCCAGTCTGGGACTGAACGGACCCAGTTGCAGGTTAGCCGACTCAATTTTTGTGGGTTATTATTTTATATACGTGAATTATTTGGGTTTGAAGAATTTTTCTATGAGCTTGGGCTTGATCCTTTATAAAGTATATATACTAAAAATAGGTCAAGGTTGTAAGAGTGCTAAAATATACTAAATAAAAAACTCTTTTCTTCTAAAAATCTCTTCTTCTCTTCTTCTTTATTTCTTGATTTATTTGATCATGCTTTCATAGAGATCTCTAAGAAGTACTTTCTTATTGCTTGGCTAATTACCGACGACTATGCTGATCTATGTGAGAAGAGCGCATATTTTTAATATTTGGTATTAGAGCGGTGTTGCATGGAAGGAAGAAAGACACTTAGAATTTATTACATCTAAAATCTGTTGCACCAGGTTTTATCCTAAAAAATTCTAATTTGCTTCGTGGTTGTCTCTAGATTGAGATGGAGACTGTTTACATGGAGAAACGATGATACAAAAGTTTGAAAAGAAGATCTAGGGCTAGTTAGATCTTCTGTGAAGGATAGTTTTACTAGTGTGTGATCGTGAAGGATGTTAGGGATCTGTTCTTGACTTGTTTGAAGTCATGGGATCAAGTGAATTTTGAAAAATTTGATGGCAAGAAAAACTTTACCCTTTAGCAGTAAAGAGTAAAGGACTTATTGGTTCAGCAGAGGATCTACAAGGTCTTGACAAAAGAAAGGTCGAAAAAGATCAATGTTGAGGATTGGAAAGAGTTAGAGAAAATTACCTTTAGTACAATCTAGATATGCTTGATCGATCAGGTTTTGCCCAAGGTTTGCATAGAGACTATGGCAAAGGGGTTCTGGAAGAGACTGAAGAACACATATATGGAGAAGAACATGACGAACAAGCTATGGTTGAAGTAATAGCTGTATAGTCTGAGGATGATCGAAGGTGGAGATCTTGTTGCATATATCCAAAAGTTCAATCAAATGTGTTCTGAGATGATGAGTTTGGATATGAAGATCGATGAGGAGGATTGGGCATTACTGCTATTATATTTTCTCCCAGGTTCGTATGATGGTCTCATAACAACTTTAGTTTATGGAAAGAAGACTCTAAACCATGAAGAGATTATTGGTGTGCTCAGATCAAATGAGCAAAAAAAGAAGATCTGCAAGGAAGATCCTAAGTCTGAGATCTTGGCTGTGAACGAAAGATAGGAAAGATCAAAGAAGAAGATAAAAGAAAAATTCAAGGGCAGGTCAAAGTCTCACGATCAGAGAAAGATGATATTGAAATATTATAAATGTCATCAGCCTGAACATCTGAGGAGAGATTGTTTCTTTTTGAGATCAGAAAAAAAGAAGGCCAACAAGGAAGATGATAGAGAAGACCTACTAATTGTATCAGATGGATCCATAGAGTGCGATACTATGTGAATATTAGATTCAGCATGCTCGCACCACTATACTTCTCATCGAAAGTGGTTTGCTACCTACTAGAAGATCGATGATGGAAGTGTTAGCCTTGAAGATAATCATCCATATAAAGTAGCTAAAATTGACTCTATCAGGATGAGGATGTACGATGGGATCATTCGTACATTATCAAATGTCAGGCATGTATCAGAGTTGAAAAAGAAATTAATTTTTTTGGGCTACTTGAAGGAGCAGGATTATGCTTTTAGTAGCCAGACTGGGAGTGGATGTCTAAAAATTTTCAAGAAAGCTTTGGTGGTGATGAGAGGTAGAAGACTGAGTAACAATTTTTATAGAATGGAAGGCTTAGTGGTAAATAATAGTGCAGAGGTGCTAGCAGCGGCATAGGAAGAGTAGATTTTATATCGATTGTGGCACTATCGAATGGGTCATATGAGTGACCGTGGGCTTACAAAACTAAGTAGAAGAGATATGATCCCAACCCTGAAGAAGGAGGACACAAATTTTTGTGAGCCATGTATCTTTGGCAAATAGCATAGGGTGAAGTTTGCCAGAAGTACCAAGCGCAGCGAGGGAGTACTGGATTTAGTGCACTCGAATATGTGGGGATCAGCTCCTATATCAGCTAGAGGTGGGGCAAAATATTTTATTACTTTTATTAATAATTTCTCAAGGAAGGTGTGCATTTATCTGATCCAAGAAAATTCAGAGGTGTTTGCTCGATTCAAAGTCTGGAGAGCTAAAGTAGAGAAGGAGTCAGGAAGGCAGGTAAAGTATCTAAGGTCGGACAATGGAGGAGAGTATACTAATATGAAGTTTAGAAGGTACTGTGAGAAAAATGGCATCAATTGCTATTACACGATGAGGATGACTTTCCAGCTAAATGGTGTCATGGAGTGGATGAACCGAATATTGACTGAGAAGATATGGAGTTTGAGGCTGCAGACATCACTCTCAAAATTCTTTTGGGATGATGCTCTAATTTTTTCTTATTTTTTTGTGAATAGGTCCCCTCATTATAAGCTGAATAGAAGAATTTCAGAGGAGATCTGAAGTGAAAAGAAGGTAGAGTTTGGCCATCTGAAAGTCTTCGATTGCACAGCCTATGCACATGTGGAGGCAACCGAGAGAAGCAAATTGGATCCAAAATCTCAAAAGATGACATTCATAAGATATCCACAAGAAGTCAAGGGGCACCTACTATGGGACTCTCAGGCACAGAAGTTAATGATCAGCAGAGATGTTATCTTTAATGAGAAGAGCATCTTAAGGAGGTCTGGGATAGATGGAACTAGATAAATAAAGATGAACAATGGTAGCCAGTTAGAGAATGATGGCATGCAGGTTATATCCACTTATAGAAGTATTCCTATTGAGGTAGAGCTGGGTAGAAAAGTATTATCTCAGATTGAAGATCAGTATGAAGGATCGATAGTTCAGACAGATGTACAGGAGTAGCCATAGACATCAGATAGAGATGTGCTAGTGAAAGTGGCTTTGCATAAACACCAGTGTACTATTAGGAGATTGATCAGATATGGCATTGATGAGGTTATCTCCTATGCACTCATCACTACTAATGGAGATCCAGAGAATTATGCAGAGGCCATGGAGAGTGAAGATCATGATTCATGGATGTAGGCCATGATGGAGGAGATGGAATCACTTGAGAAGAATCAGACATGGCAGCTGATAGATCTTCTAGAGGGTGCTCGATCTATTGGCTCAAAGTGGGTGTTCACAAAGAAAGAAGCATCTTCAAAATAAGATGGAGTCAGATTCAAAGCAAGGCTGGTAGCAAAGGGATACTCACAAAGGAAAGAAATTGACTATACCAAAATTTTTTCTCTTGTGGTGCATCATACATCCATTCGAGTTTTGCTGTCACTGGTGGCACAGCATAAAATAAAATTGAAACAGATGAACGTGAAGATGACCTTCTTTCATGAAACTTTGGAGGAAAGAATCTGCTGAAGCAGTTAGATAGTTTCATGAAGATGGGATAGGAAGAAAATGTGTGTTTACTCAAAAAGTCTTTGTATGGCTTGAAACAATTTCCTCGTCAGTGGTATCGAAGGTTTGATAGCTTTGTCTTGAGCCTGTGATGCATGCTAATTTATAGCTATGGCTAGTGCACTAGTCGATCAAGTAATAAAGTGAATGAGTAGAGTATCGTCCCTAGAGGATTGAAAAATAAGTACTGAAAAGCTCTTTCCTATGCTTTATTTAGAAGATCGATTTATGAGAATAAGAAATTAAAGAATAAAATAAAATAAAAAATAATTAAAATTTTTTTTAAGAAAATGGAGAGAGTGTAAATTATTAGGATTTTAAATTTAAGAGCAATGGTTTACTAAGGTAATTGGTTCACCAACTTAGTCAATACAATATTCAGATTTTTAGATTAATTTTATTTCATGTGATGGTGGAGTCTCCTAATTTATTCACTATCCTTTGGTCCAGGCATAGTAAAACTATTAATATTTATTAATTATCCTTTGATCCAGGTGTAATTTAAATAAATATTAATGCATTAGGTTTTGTGAAATCCTCTAATTAAAATACGCTGCGTCCAAAGCGCACTAAAATTCCCGCATGCATATGAATTCTAATTTGATTCATAATACAAGGTATATAATCAAGAAGCAATAACATAGATGTACTTGGTCCGTAACATCTATGTTCATCAGATCAATTAGAGAAGATGTCAGTAATCTAAAAGCATTAAGATCAGATTTATATACTCCTCATAAATAAAATTTAAAAATAATCATACTGAATATTGCATCAAAAGAGTGGCTACACCTTATCCTTAGTAAAAGAAAATTTAGTTCATGGTAATAAGTTCAAAAATAGTAAATAAAATAAAAAGTATAGAAAAATTAGACTATTTGATTGTTGAAATTGATTATCCGTTGCTCTTGATGCGGAGAACTTGTGTAGAAGAAGAATGCTCCTTGATCGATATCTTGATTGTCGAAGAAAAATCCTTTTTTATTTCTCATAAATCACTCTTCTCTTTCTACCTCTCTCCTCTCTTTCTTTTTTTTTCTTTTTCTCTGACTTCCCTCTCTCTTTCTTTGTCTCTCTCTCCTTTTTTTTTTCACGACAACAGTAGATTTTTTTTTAGATGAAGAGTTTGATTTCCTCCAAAATCCATCAAAAATTAGGTTTAAGACTCCCAAAGCAACTCAAACTAAGATCTGGGTAATTCTGCCCATTAGATGTTGATCAAACGGTCCAAAAACCACTCAAAAACCCCTTAAAATAACCCAGATCAAGTCGAATTTAATGCCAGCCGTTGGATCAATCGTTGGATCGAATCTAGGCCATCCGATCGTGCAAAAAGAAGGCTTCTAATCTATAGTTTAACTTCGAGATGAATCTCAACCGTTGGATCTCGATCGGGAGCTATGGATGCCATCCATCAGTGCCTTCATTTCGGCCGTCCGATCGAGTTTCAGTAAAAACCGCCCGTTGGATCAGCCAAAATTCCCAAATTTCCCTCCATGGACCATGCGCGAGCCCAGTGTTGCATGGACCATCATGTTCTTTAGTCAATCAAAGTGCGCTTTTTGTTGTGAAATTTTCAAAATATCCTTCAGATTATCCATCGTGTGCCATGAAAAATGCTGACATCATCCTGACATCAGCGTTGCATCGGTGGGTTGGTCTGATGTTGCGATCGAACCGGGCTGAACCGCTGAACCGATTCGAACCGAACCATTTTTTTTCTTTTTTTTTTGAAATTCAATTCTAGGCTCGTTTGAAGTTCATTTTGTCTGAAATTTATTTCATCTGAATCAGAAAAATAAGATCTTCACATTGGTAGCCTTTTTTCCTGCATAAGATTAATAAAAGTATCAATTTCTAAAGAAATAAATTAATTTATTTTATAATTTAATACTTTTATTAGTATATTTTTACCACTTATCACACTCTCCAACTTAGTCATTGCTAGTCCCTTAGCAATGTTTGGTTTAATACTATGTTTCAATAAGATTATCCATCAGAAAGATAAAATCTTGGATTAAAGATCAAAAAGTTTAGAAAATACTGCTAACTAAGCATTGAGCTTCAGAAGCAAATTTTTTAGTCAATACAATTAAAAACTTTCTTAGAGTACATCAAAGATCTATAGCACTTGTGTTCATGATGACTAACTTTAGCATTTCAGTATTAAATTAAAAGAACAAAAGTATCTTCTCTTATCACTTATTTTGATCAATTTTCTATTCATTCTCAATTTTATACTCATGAATTAAGGTAGCTTTCACACTGTCTTTCTCTCTCTTTTTTTCTTTTTTTTTTGTGTTGAGCATCCTGGCCTTTCTTTCATTTTACTGAATTTTCACACTTAACCTAGTGTAGAACCAGTTACTAGGCTTTGGGCAACCACTATATTCTGTCTTTTGCACTTATTTATAGGTAGGTAGCTCTTTTCTTAAATTCAAGTTTTTTGATTAAATGTATATTAATTACCAATTTTCAGTGATAATTGAATCCTCAGTTGGCCTTATAATTCAATACCCTACTTTGCCTTGTTAGTGTGCATGTGCATAAAAAGTGCTAATAATCTTTAATGACCTAAGTAGGCTGCTAAAAGTTGACCAACTAATCTACTTCTTTAACTCGTTATATTCATTAGCAAATAATTCTATCTTTTATCAACTTTATCCAGTTTTCTTGCTCAAGATTTTCTTCTTGATACATAGTTTTTTTTTTTTTAATTATTCTACATTGTCTAAAGGAGAAAGAAAAATAAAGAATTGTGCAATAAAGATAGGAAGGAATACACCTGATTTTGGTTCAGTCTGTTTCTTTGGAGCTTTGAAATTTTGCTTGAGCTCCTCATTGATTTTTCTCTACAAAATTAAAAATATTACACACCAAGCAGTAAAAGAGCAACCATAAATTTCTAAAAAATAAAAGAAAAAAATGATCAAACTAAAAAGAAAAGAAACAAACCTATCTATGTAGTTCTGATTTATAGTCTCCAGCTTGACTTTCTTTGTGATTCTAAAGTGGATCAATCTTGTGCCACTTCAATTGGAATACTTTCATGTTTGATTGAGTCCTCTTTTAATTTGACATTACTTACTTTTTAGTCTCAAAACCTATTTTCTATAGAATCTCATATAATGGATTGTCAATAATATCAATTAGAAAATAAGTTTGATTATCATCAGTTTGTTTAGTATCTTTTGAAAAATATTAAAAGTAACTTGTTGTCTTGGACTCTAAGAATTAATTTTTCTTATTGAACATCTACTAAAGCTCCTCCAGTAGCTAAAAAGGAATCTCCCTAAAATAAGGGGTACATCATAATCTTCTTTCATATCAAGAACAATAAAA
>QRFJ01002460.1:208027-241295 GCA_006176705.1 Cocos nucifera | reverse complement strand
GAGAGATCCCCTTAGTTCCCCCTTCCCTCATTTGGCTACATCGGGCTCACCCTCCTCCTGGCTACATCCAGCCTATCTCCTTCCGGCAGCTCCCATCAGCCTACCTCTCCATGGCTGCCTCCTCGAGCCCTCGACTTCTTCACCTCGTCGATCGCCTCCAAACCTCCCCCCAACTCACCTCTCTACGGCCACCTCCCGAGCCCTCGATTGCACCCAACTTACCTCCCCCAGCCGCTCTCGAGCTCTCGACCGTGAGCCCTGACCACCTCCCACGTTTCCAACCACCTCCCACCTTCCACCTCCTCCTGCCTGCCTCTTCGCAATCGCCTCCTTGAGCCCCTAGCCACCTCCCCTGGCTACACCCGACCCGTCTTCCCTCAACCGCCTCCTCGAGCTCCCGACCGTGAGCCGTCAGATACCTCCTACCTCCTCAGTTGCCTCACCTCCCTCTGGCCCATCCTCGTGCCCTCGTTTTCATGGCTGATCCCTGAGCTACTACCTAGCCCTATCGGCCCGATCCTTATGTGGCCCCTGCCCCACCGCCCCAAGCTTGCACCCCCGACCCTATGGCCCCTGTCCTGCTGGTCTGACCCAAGCTCTCATCTGTGCATATATTAGCTCACTGCTGCATCCTCGAGCCTTAGTTTCTGCTTGCTAGCATGTGCCTTCTCATGTCTCAATCCCTACGCGCCAGCCCATGCCTCAGTCCTGTACGATATCCTGCCTTCTATTATAAGTATCAGCGATGGCTAATACTATCACTAAAAGTTAATTTTTTATTTAAATTATATTAATTAAGTATAATTAGATATTAAAAAGTTAATTAATTAAATATTAATTTAATTAGAAGTATGGGGCTTGGGTCTTCGCATGCAAAGCGCTCAAAATGAGGAAAGGTCTAGGCAGCATTACAAACATGGGGTCGAGGAATGCCCTATATGCTCGAGTCTCGGATTCCAGCTGGCATCCAAGACATGCAGCCCCCACACACCTTGCATGCTTAGGTCGAGGAAAGGTGCCAGCCAGTAATGCGAACATAGAGCTGGGGGATGTCCTGCATGCTCGGGTCTCAGGTTTCCATTAGTATCCAAGACATCCAGTCCCCACGCATCCTGTGCATTCAAGCTGAGGAAAGGTGCTGGTTAGCATTACAAACACGGAGCCGGAGTATGCCCTGATTGCTCAGGCCTTGGGTCCCAGCTGGCATCCAACCCTCGCATGCCCAATGTACTCAGGCCGATGGTTTTAAAAATTTGCATTGCATGGAACCATAGACTCATTTTTTTATTATTATACATATTCTAATTTAGTTAACTTAGTTTTAAATTAATAATTTATTAGTTTTAAATTTTTAGGCCAGACTCCAGGATGGGATTTGCCTGAATGCCATTCCAGAGTGCTCCTATAGCCTAGTCCTCTAGCATGCTCGAAGTTTGCATGTGTGAGATGTGTGTCCTGACCGTCTCTATTTATAATGATGTTCCTTACTTCTATGATTATACTTTTGAAAATGCTACATTCTTACTTCAAGGATGGGCTTGTTGTCCTTATAAGAGATGTGTCAATAGAAAAATGCTTGATAGGGATACAATAGTTGCTTATTTATATAAGAGTAGATTTATGCCTAACTACAAGTATTGATATCTGTATGGAGATCAAGATGTAGGAGATAATTGCAAGGACTTCGGAGGCTCTGCTAGTCAAAGACCTTGCTAATATGCAAGAGCTTAATGATGACAGGCTTGAGTAGATGATTAGCATATTTAGTATTTTTGATCTGGTTATTGGTGGATGTCTATATAATACTCTTTTAGGTAGTAATCATTATAGCCATGACAGATTATAGGGTTGCTATGATTAACATGACCATACTTGGTGCATCTAATCAATGAATGATTAAGCCCAACTTTGATTGATTAACCTAATCACCACTTAAAAGATACTTCCAAGTTATCATATGATGAATGATAATTCCAATATTTTGATGAATACCAGGTGTAAAGCACCTCCAATGTCCATCCAAACTATTAAATCCATTACCAAACACATTAATGAAAGGCTATGACTCGGTTATCCCCATAACTTTATCATTTTAAGGACCTAATAATTTTAAAGAATTTAAATTATTAGTAATTTGAGGATAGAAAAAATATGGATCAAATTGCTTCCACTGACTTTACCAAGTCAATTCCTCCCACTGACTTCTCAAGTCATTGATAAGGACTAGGATCAATTTTCGATCCTTGGACACTTAGATTAGTCTCACTGAACAAAATCCATCTCATTGATTTTCTATGTGACATGGGTTAGCATCAATTAATGAGCAACCTAATCAAAAACTAATTAACCATATTGGCTAGGTAAGTGGGATCGATAGAAGGGTCTGCCAAAACTTGCCTTAGACACCATCAGAAATGGTTAGATAAGCAGGTTGTCAACTAAAGACCATCGGTATGAAAATGTCAGACTTATCTTAGACACCAATCAGTTTATTAGTTTTGATTTGGTCCACCAAAAAACTTGGGCTCGACCACTGAGCCATGATCAGATCCATTTGTTAGATGTATTACAACTATTGAATTGATCTATAAAAAGAAATGATCTAATTCTAATTAACTATTAATTAGATTTGATCAATTTTTTAACTTAACCTATATTTAATCTAACCCTTGGTCTAACATAGTTAATGACCTTATCAAAGCTACCCATTATCCTTTAACCTATGTTTTATAAAATTATCTTAGGATTTTTAAATTATAAATCTAGATCCTAAACAATCACTTAATTCTTAATTAAGTTCAAAGCTGATGGATTGGGATTTAGATCATCAGAACTAGTTTTTGATTTCAAACCATGAAACTTTAAATAATTTACATTAAATGAAATTCAATTTATGATTTTAGATCTGATTTGCTTCAATGTTTAGATCATGTCTAGAATTTTGCAAAAAAATAAGTTTATAATTTAAATTTTATAAAATATATATGTCATACATATAGAATCTAGATTCAAATTAAAAACTACATATCAAGCATATGTAATATGAGGATGTAGATCTAAACATGAAACAGATTATATGGATCTTATCTAAATGATCAAAATTAGATCATAAATTAATTAATATTAGATTTAAAATCTAAAAATAAATTTAAAAAAATATTTTAGATCTTATCTAAATTATTTATAATTTAGGTTATTCAGATCAACACATACTAGGATAATCTTTTCATTATAAGGGATTAATTTTACAATAGGACAACCTTATTATTAGTATATATGATCTGATATTATTTAAATCTAATTTAAATAATCTAAAATAGATCTAATATCTATTTATTTTAGATTTAAAATAAAAAAATTATAAATCTATTTAGATTATATCTAATTTATTCATGATTTAATTTATAGATCAGCACATATTAGGACAATCTTTTCACTATAAAAGGTTAACCTTACAACAAGACAATCTTATGATTAGTATGTATGATCTTTAAAAATTATTTTTAAATTTATTTTAATATAAATATGATCATGTCATAAAAGAATCTAGAGCTCTGATACTACTATTGGAAAATCATGCAGGATTACATGTATATATTTTGAAACTTTTTTCGAAACTAGATGTAGCAGAAGATATAGATTAAATTATTTAACCTATTTATACATGTGATCTAATCACTAACCCTATATCTAGTATCTATAATATATCAAGATGCATGAATAAATCTAAAAAATAAATCAAGTTGGTATTGATTATATCAGTATCCTAGATCTAGAATAGTTCTAGAAATTCTAGATTATATCTAGGTCAAGAAGAGATCGAATCTTTTATCTTTACGCGGGTTGAGAATACCATAGCTGATGTTCGATATTATTCTTATTGCTTAGAGCTGTATAGCATGTCCAGCCTTGTTGTCCAGAAGAACAACCTAAGAGGGGGGGGGAATTAGATTTTTTAAAAATTTTTGATTTACTAAATGTATGTGCAAAACTTAAATGTTGATATGCTAGAAATACAGTAATTTAAATATATAAAAAATAATAATAATTGAAGAAAAAATCATACACACAAAAATTTAAGATTTTTTATAGTGATTCGGTATCAAATCCAACACCTACATCTACTCCTCAAGCACTCCACTTGAGAATTCCACTATAATCTTCAAGATTATAGTAAGATTATTTTTATCGGGCTTACAATTTAAACCTAATTGGTTTTGTGGGATAACCAACTAAAATCTAACCCCAAGCCACTCCTAGGCTTGTACAAATCCAATTCAAGGCTTGGATGAGCTTATCCTCCAAGTTTCAACCCTTTTGAAACTTGAAATATAGAATTTTGAAGTACAAAAATTTAAAATAAAATAAACTCCTTGAAGAGCAGATTTAAAGCTTTAATGCACAAGCTGAGTTGTTGGAGGACTTTAATGATGAATGCTCCCTTACTTTACTTGAGAATGCCTTGATTATACAGCTGGTTGAGTGATTGAACAGCAATGAAGCTCTTTAAGGCACATTATTTTTACTGCATAGATTTTCAAAAGATTGCTGATGTTTCTGACTTTGTTGTTTTTATATCTTGGGTTATCTTACCTTAATCTAACCTTAGAAGCCTTCTAATACGAGTTGGAAAGTCCAAAAATGGATTTGTAGCTGTTGGAACATCAAAAAATCTCATTTAGAGGATGAAAAATGAAATCTAGATAATTCTAAAAACTAGCCGTTGGAGCTGTCAGAAACTCGTGAGTCGACTCCCCAAAGCCTTGAGTCGACTCCAGCTACATGGTGAAAAATTCTAAAGCTTGAGAGTCGACTTTTCAAAATCTTAAGTCGACTCCAGCTACAGGATGAAAAATTCTGACTCTGTATTTCTATCTTGTGCTAGTTCTACATGCCAGAGTTGACTCCTGGACTTTGTGAGTCAACTCCAATTGTAGGATAAAAAATTCTATATTTTATTCTTGGACTAGTGCCTTTTTTGAGATATGAGTCGACTCCCCCATGAGTGGACTCCTATGATAGGGTTCTTATTAAAGTCTTCTATTTTAAGCCTGATGCCTGAGCCCGTAAGTCGGCTCTTACTAATCTAGAGTCGACTCCTGATCTATACCAACTATTGAAACTATGTTGGATCCAACTCTAAACTTTTTTTTTGTTCATTTCTGACTCAGTATTCTTTGAAATGCATTTGGCTCGATCTCTTTTACTCCTTTTTCTTGGTTCTTTCAATCAAACATGGAGTATCATTGAAATGAATTCCTGTTCTTCCTGAACTTTGTCTTAAACATTTCAACCAAGCTATTAGTACCAAAAATTGACTCAAATATTTTGTTACTCATTAAAATTATACCTAGGGTCAACAAGCCTCAAGAGGTTATCCACATGAAGTCATTACACATATTGGAGGTTTTTTTGAATAAAGATCTGCTCGAAGTGCTAGCTTCTTACGGATTTCTCCTAATGGTCGATCTGTCAAAAATTCTTTAGATCTCTTGGACACTCCAAGAGATGAAGATAAGAAGAAGAATGAAAGGAGAGACCAATTCTTGGATCTTCTAAAAATAAGAAAAGAAAAGGGTTAAGAAAAAATCTAAAGAGAAAATATATCTTCTTTTTTAGGACATCAACCATTGATGTCCTAAATACATCTCTATATTAGGATAAGAGGAGAGCTTTTCCTTTAGAATTGTCTCATGCCCTCTCTTCTTTTCTCTTTGATTTTTTCCATGGATAAATCTCATAGAAGATTGAGAAGAAAAAGCTCTCAAAAGAAGACCTAAGAGAAAACTCTCTTCTCTTCTTCTTTTTACTTTAGGACATCAACAATTTGTGTCCAAAAGATGCCTCACGCCCCAAACAATTTGGAGCGCCTAACCTCCATGCCCTTTCTCCCTCTGTCTTAGAATTTGCATGCCAAAAATCAAGGTTTCTCATGCCATACATCTTTTAAATAGGAGGTGCCCAATAAAAAAAGGAAGATTAGGCCAAATCCCTACTTTTTAGGGATTTAAATCAAATAGTTTAGGGGGCATCCAACTCTTGGATGCCACCCCATTTATTTATGCATGGAAGAACTAGGAATTAACACCCAAAAGAAGAAATAAGATGGGCACACAAAATAATAGGTGGCGTGGGAAAAAATTCCAAAAAGAAAGGAAAGAGTTTTAAGGATTTACAACTCTTCCTTATCTTTCCATGTTTGACTAATTCAAACATAATTCCAAAACCAATGGGAGAGGTGACGTGGATCTCTTATTGGCGTGAGAAAACTCACACTAATGTAGAGAAAATTATTGCATGGAATTCACTAAGTGGCATGGCTTTTTAGGCATAAGAGATGAGGAGAAGTTCTAGTCCAACTAGGACTCTCAATATAGACTAGGTTAAACCCAATTTAAATCTTATTTAAACTAAAATAAATACAACCCAATTAAGGATGATCCTAGTCCAACTAAGAGCCTAATTAAATTAGATTTAAATCATATTTAAATCTAATTTAAATTCTAACTTAATTAGAAATTAAGTGCACTCAAGTTCTAGTCTAATAAGAAATTATTTTTTTCTTATAATTGGCTTATCTCATAAACCAATTGGACTTATTGGCAGTAAAACAACCCCCGCTGAAGTCTTTAGCTTCCGACCCCCGTTCTGAAGAAATTTGTTGATTCTCCCAACTACAAGTCCATAGCATAATGGAACCTAGCCAGGCAGTCTTGAACGTTGAAGTCCTGTATCGTGGAAAATGAACTCTTTCTTGTCAAACAACTTTAGTCACACTTCTTTCAGATGAACTCCCTCAGTCGCACTTCTTCCAGATGAACTTTTTCAGTTGCACTTCTTTCGGACAAACTTCTTCCAAGCAGACTCCTTCCGGAGGCACTCCTTTCAATCATGCTTTCTTCAATCGAAGTTCTCTCATTCAAATATCTTTCAGGACGAGCCTCTTCCAGCTAGTTGCGGACTAACTGAGCTCATGCAATCGAAGTCCTCCAAAAAGGCCTCATCAAATCCCTGATTCATGACAATCGCTCTGCATGGGATGGAGCGCAGAACTTCTGATTTCAACTTAGAAGGAACCCACTCATGTGCGGCCTAGGAAGCCTCTGAACTTATTAAGTTCATCAGACATTACCCCCAATGAACCTCAGTCGGTCATAGGCCCACTGCATACACCAAGGTCTCCAACCTACGTTCGAACTCCAACAAAGGGATTTTCACCATCTACAAGTCACGGCGAACAACCACTTATCCCTGTAACAAACTCCACATGGCCTGAACGTCCCAATACCGAACGGTTATGGCTTTCATCATCAGTTTGTTACATACTTCGTCTATAAAAGAGATCCTTCAAATACATTTTTCTCTGAGCTCTCTTCTCCTTTCTGTCACTCTGCTCCTCTATTTTCCTAAGTACTCCATTTTAGTTGGTCGGAGAACTAACTTGAGCATTGGAGGATCCTGTCGGAGACATCCATCAACAGTTTGGACTTTATTTTGCAGGTTCCATCAGCGGTCTCACCTTTCCAACTCCAGCTTTCTCTAACATCCTCATAGATTTTTGCACCAACAAAATTAGTGCTAGAGAAAGGGCACCTCTGAATCCTTGTTCTAAAAAGAGTACCCAATCAATCTTACCTGCCTTTTTTTTTTCTCTCTTAATCTCTTGAATCCGCTTCCATTTTAGTCTCTTTTTGCTCCAAAAATGCCCCCGAAGAAGGCAACTTCCCAGCGATCTACCATCTCCGCTATCAGATCTGAGCCAGACCTACCTGCTTCAACACCGCCACCAGCTCCTCAACCTCCTCTACCAACGATCATGGTGGATCTGAAGTAATTCAACCTACTGATGCAGTAGGTTCGATGTCTCATCAAAATAGTGCAGGCCATGAAGCAGCCCCCGATGATGGTCTTGTCAAAAAACCCCTAATCAGAGCCTCAAGAAGGACAACTTGGGTCAACAAACCCGTTACCCCTGAGAAAGAAAAGCAGAGAGCAGGGAACCCCTACTTCGATCATGATTCTTCTCCAGAGGAGACTTTTTCTTTTATAGTCGATGCCCCTTCGAGATCCATGATCGAGATGATGCTCTCAATTAGAAGCTTCAGAACATGAATCGATGGATTGAGGAGCTTTTCCATATCATCCCAATCCACTAGGATGACATCTATACCGATCCTTCTTTCTCTACTAAGTTCATGCAGGAACCCGTCCTGCCAAACTTCAAGCTCTCCTAGTTCGAGAATTATGATGGGACTTCTAATTCGATCGATCATCTTGAGATCTTTTGAATGATGATGCTGCTCCTTGATGCACCAGACATTATTTTGTGCCAAGTTTTTCCATCAATCCTGAAGGAAGTAGCCTAAAATTGGTACTTAAGCCTTAAGTCGGGTATGATCTTCTTCTTCGATCAGATGAGCCATTAGTTTGTGACTTATTTTATAAGCAGTCGATGTCCAAAACGAGATTCAGACTCTCTCATCAATATAAAGCAAAAGGAAGGAGAGTCCATCCATGCTTACATTAGTTGCTTCAACACTACTGCATTGGAGGTCTGAAACTTGGACCAGTCCGTAGCCATGGATGCATTGAAGGACGATCTTTAGAAGAATGATCTTCTTTCCTTCTTAGAAAGAAAGTATCCTAAAAATTTTACCAATATGTTGGCTCGGACAAAGGAGGCCTTCAAATTGTAGAATGATGAGACCACAAGAGAGTGGCAGATGGGTGAATCCAGTAAGCCCACACCTGAAAGCAAGTCGAGCAATGCTCGACCGCACTCTCGAACCCCTCCCAAGCGTAGATGAGCCTAAACTCCTCATCAAGCACGTCGATAGGAAAGTCTGGATCAAAGAACTCGGTGAAGCTCCCCTCCCAGTAGATTCAACAACTATACTCCCTTGAACGCCTCAAAGACTCAAGTGCTGATGGAGATAAGAGACCAATTACCAAAGCCAAAGAGGATGCAAACTCATCCGACCAAGTGCAACTCCAATAAGTACTGCCTCTACCATCATGACCACGATCATGATACTGAAGAATGCATCCAGCTTCAGGATGAGATCGAGATGTTAATCAGAAGAGGTCGACTGGATTGGTTCATCATGTTGGTAATATGCACTCTTCTCACATAGATCGACATGGCTGTTGGTGATTAGCCAAGCAATCAAGAAAGTACTTCTTAGAGATCTCTATGGAAGCATGATCAAATAAATCAAGAAATAGAGAAAAAAAAAATTTTAGGAGAAAAGAGCTTTTATTTAGTATATTTCAGCACTCTTACAATCTTGATCTATTTTTAGTATATATACTTTACAAAGGATCAAGCCCAAGCTCATAGAAAAACTCTCTAAATTCAAACAACCCACGTACACAAAATAATAACCCACGAAAACTGAGCCAGACCAGTTTCAGACTGGATTGACTCTGTCCCAGACTGAGCCGACCCAATTGTGTATCGTGCCAATAGTCCAAAAATACTGCTTCTATCTAAATTTTTCTCTGAGACCTAGCCGACTCAGTTCTAGACTGAGCCGACCCAGTTTTCAACTGAGCCGACTCAGTCTCAGAGTGAGCTAACCCAATTTTTGAACTTTACTATCGAGACTAATTCTTCTTTCGGCTCGCTTCCGTCTTTTCATGACCTATCTTCTCATATTTTCAAGACTTGAAAGTGCCACTTTTGAGCTCACATTCTCCACTTTGGTGCTTCCAAGTCCTTGTGAACTCATCTCTTCTCAACAGATCCATCCGTGCCACACATCTCTAAAAGCTATCTCTAGGGAGTACCTTCATGAGTGCATCAGACTGATTCTTCTTGGTATAAATATCCTATGAATGTCATATTTTAAGATTTTGGATCTAATTTGCTCCTCTCAGTTGCCTCCACATGTGCATAAATTGTGCAATCGAAGACTTTCAGATGGCCAAGCTCTACTTTCTTTCCACTCCAGATCTCTTTTGGAATGCCTCCATTCAGCTTATAATAAGGAGGCCTATTCACAAGAAAATAAGAAAAAGTTAGAGCATCATCCCAAAAGAACTTTGAGAGTGATGTCTGTAGCCTCAAACTCCATGCCTTCTCGATCAATGTCCGGTTCATTCTCTCCATGACACCATTCTACTGGGGAGTCATCCTCACCATATAATGGCATTTGATGCCATTTTTCTCACAGTACCTCCTGAACTCTAGGCTAGTATACTCTCCTCTATTGTCTAACCTCAGATACTTTATCTGTCTCCTTGACTCCTTCTCTACTTCAGCTCTTCAGGCTCTGAACCAGGCAAATACCTCTGATTTTTCTCTGATCAGATAAACTTATACCTTCTTTGAGAAATCATCAATGAAAGTAACAAAGTATTTTTTTCCACCTCTAGCTGATACAGGAGCTGGTCCCCACACATCCGAGTGCACTAAATCCAGCACTCCCTCGCTGCACTTGGAACTTCTGGCAAACTTTATCCTATGTTGTTTGCGAAAGATACACAGCTCACAAAGATCTATGCCCTCCTTCTTCAGGACTGGGATCATACCTCTTTTGCTTAGTTCTATGAGCCCACGGTCACTCATATGATTCATCCAATAGTGCCACAGTCGATATAAAATCTGCTCCTCCTGTGCCGCTGCTAGTACCTCTGCACTATCATTTACCACTGAGTCTTTCATTCTGTAAAGATTGTTGCTCAGTCTTCTACCACTCATCACCACCAAAGCTCTCTTAGAAATTTTCAGATATCCACTCCCAGCCTGGCTACTAAAAGCATAATCCTGCTCCTCCAAGTAGTCTAAAGAAATCAAATTCTTTTTCAACTCTGGTATATGCCTGATATTTGATAATGTACGAATGATCCCATCATACATCCTCATCCTAATAGAGCCAATTCCAACTACTTTGCATGGGTGATCATCTCCAAGGCTGACACTTCCACCATCGACCTTCTGGTAGGTAGCAAACCACTTTCGATGAAAAGTATAGTAGTGCGAGCATGCTGAATCTAATATTCACATAGTATCATACTCTATGCATCTATCTGATACAACTAGCAGATCTTCTCCACTGCTCATAGAAGCTGTATCATCTTCCTTACTGGCCTTTTCTTTTTCTGATCTCAAAATGGGACAATCTCTCCTCAGGTGTCCAGACTGATGATATTTTTAATATTTCAATATCATCTTCCTCTAATCACAAGACTTTGACCTGTCCTTGAATCTTTCTCTTATCTTCTTATTTGATCTTCCCTATCTTTTGTTCACAGCCAAGATCTCAGACTTAGGATCTTCCTTGTAGATCTTCTTCCTTTGTTCATTTGATCTGAGCACACCAACAATCTCTTCATAGTTTAAGATCATCTTTTCATTAACTAGAGTTGTTATGAGACCATCATACGAACCTGATAGAGAATATAATAGCAACATTGCCCGATCCTCCTTGTCGATCTTCACATCCAAACTCATCACCTCAGAACACACCTGATTGAACCTTTGAATATGTGCAACAGGATCTCCACCTTCGGACATCCTCAGACCATATAGTTATTTCTTCAACCATAGCTTATTCATCATGTTCTTCCTCATGTATGTGTTCTTCAGTCTCTTCCAGAGCTTCTTTGCCGTAGTCTCCGTGTAAACCTCGGATAAAACCTGATCAGTCAAGCACATCCGGATTATGCTAAAATCAATTTTCTTTAACTCTTTTTAATTCTCAGCACTGATTTTTTTCGATCTTTCTTTTGTCAAGATCTTTTAGATCCTCTACTGAACCAACAAGTCCTTTACTCTTTGCTGCCATAGAGTAAAGTTTTCCTTGCCATTAAACTTCCCAAAATCCATCTTGAATTCACTTGATCCCATGACTTCAAATAAGTCAAGAACAGATTCCTAACACCCTCCACAATCTCACACACCAGTAAAACAATTCTTCAAAGAAGATCTAACTAGCCCTAGATCCTCTTTTCAAACTTCTGTATCACCATTCCTCCGTGTAAATAATCTTCACCTCAATCTAGATACAACCATGAGGAAAACTAGAAGTTTTAGGAGAAAACTAGAAGTTTTAGGATAAAACCTAATGCAACAGATCCTGAATGTAGTAAATCCTAGGTGTCTTCCTTCCTTCTATGCAACACCGCTCTGATACCAAATATTGATAACATGCACTCTTTCCACACAGATCGGCATGGCCGTTGGTGATTAGCCAAGCAATCAAGAAAGTACTTCTTAGAGATCTCTATGGAAGCACAATCAAATAAATCAAGAAATAGAGAAAAAGGAAAGAAGAGATTTTCGAAAGAAAAGAGCTTTTATTCAGTATATTTCAGCACTCTTACAATCTTGACCTATTTTCAGTATATATACTTTATAAAAGATCAACCCCAAGCTCATAGAAAAACTCTCCAAATCCAAACAACCCACGTACACAAAATAATAATCCACAAAAACTGAGCCAGCCTAGTTTCAGACTGAGCCGACTAACCTACGACTGGATCAGCTCAGTCCCAGACTGAGCCGATCTAGTTGTGTACCATGCCAATAGCTCAAAAATGCTGCTCTCGTCTGAATTTTTTTTTGAGACCTGACTGACCCAGTTTCCAACTGAGCTAGTTTAGTCTCAGAATGAGTCAGCCTAGTTTCTGAACTTTACTATTGAGACTGATTCTTCTTCCGACTCGCTCCCATCTTCCCATGACCTATCTTCTCATGTTTTTAAGATTTAGGAGTGCTACTTCTGAGCTCACACATCAAGCACCGATTGGAGAAAAGAGAAGATTATCCAAAAGCCCCACCGCAACCTGAACCATCTCGGCAGGATGAGCCACAAGAAGATCGACCTTCCCTTGGGATCATCAACACCATCACTAGGGGACATTATTGTGGGAAGGCTAGTGCATCAGCAGAGCCAGCAAAGAAGCAGCGGATTGAAGAGCCCATTTGAAGAAGATGCCCAGGGAGTTCAACTTCTGCATAATGACGTGGTTGTAGTCACTTTAAATATTGCTGATTAAGATGTATGCCATATTTTAATTGATAATAGAAGCTCTGTCGATATTTTATTTTATGATATTTTTTCTAAAATATCGATACCTGATAGTAGAATGGGACTAATGAATTCTCCACTGGTAGGATTCACCGGTGATGCGATGCCAGTAGAAGGAGTAATAACATTGCTTATGGTAGCAGGCTGATACCCAAAGCAAACCAAAGCTCAAGTCGACTTTTTGGTGGTGAAAGCACCTTCTACCTATAATGCGATCCTTGGCCGATCTGGTTTGAATGCATTTCGGCCCATGGTTTTGACTTACCATCTGAAAATGAAATTCCCAATGAAGCATGGAGTCAGGGAGGTCAGTGAAGATCAAGCACTAGCTTGGCACTACTATAATATTTTCTTATAGGGAAAAATATCGGTAGATCCTTATCTAGTGGATGGGCTTATGCCTGTAATGACTTATCTGAGGAAAGAGGAGAACCCATCGATGATCTTGAAGAGATCCCTTCAAATGATGGGAATAAAGAGCATACTATGAAGATCGGCCCGAATCTAAAAGAAGAAGTCAGAAAGCAGCTTATCACATTTTTGCAGAAAAATGTTGATGTCTTTACGTGGGCACCAGCAGACATGACTGGAATTGACATAGAGGTCATGGAACACTGCTTGCATGTGGACCTAAAACATCAACCAGTAAAGCAGAAGAAGTACAATTTTGCACCAGAGAGGTAGAAGGCTATAGTAGATAAGATCGACAAGCTCTTTAAGATAGGATTCATTCGAGAAGTGTTCTATCCAGATTATTTTGCAAATATTGTTCTTGTTAAAAATACAAATGACAAATGAAGGATGTGCATAGACTTCACAGACTTAAACAAAGCATGCCCAAAAGATAGCTACCTCCTATCCAAGATTGACCAACTGGTGGATGCAACTTCGGGCCATGAACTCCTCACCTTCATGGATACCTTCTCTGGATATAATCAAATCTGGATAGCATCAGAGAATGAGGAGAAGACTGCTTTTATTATTAACCATGGTCTCTATTATTACAGGATTATACCCTTTGGGCTTAAAAATATAGGTGCAATTTATCAACGTTTGGTAAATAAGATATTCAAGGAGTAGATTGACCGCAATATGGAGGTCTACATAGATGACATGCTGGTCAAAAGCCGATCTTTGCCAAATCACATTATCGATCTCGAAAAGATCTTCAACATCCTTTGGAAGTACAAGATGAAGCTGAATCCTACAAAATGTGCTTTTGGAGTAACCTCAAAAAAGTTTTTAAGATTCATGGTGTTGATCCCCGGCATTGAATCCAACCTAGAGAAGATCAAAGCCATCTAGAAAATAACTACACCAAAAATAATAAAAGAAGTTCAACATCTCACAGGTAAGGTAGCGGCCCTGAATCACTTCATTTCAAGATTGACGGAGCGATGTATGCCCTTCTTCCAAGTACTCAAATAATCTAAGAACTTCAACTATACCCCTGAGTGCCAGTAGGCCCTTGAAGAATTGAAAAACTATCTTAGTTTGCCTCTACTTTTTGCCAAATTAGAACCTGGAGAAGAGATGTTCTTATACCGCACTATGTCCTCCACAGCTATCGGATCTGTACTGGCTAGGGAAGAAGCTAAGATCTAGAAGTTGATCTACTATATAAGCAGAGTTCTGAAGGATGTAGAAATAAGATACACCAAATTAGAAAAACTAATTTATGCCCTATTGCTTACAGTCAGGAAGCTTCGACCTTATTTTCAAGGACATACCATTACTCTCCTCACTGATTAGTCCATCAAGATAGTTATTCACCGACTTGATACCTTCGAAAGAGTGGCAAAATGGGCAATTAAGTTGATCAAATTTGATATTCTTTTTCAACCTCGACCAACCGTCAAAGCTCAAATACTGGCCAATTTTGTAGTAGAGTGCACCATTCCAGATGCAACTAAACCAGAGCACCAAGAAGTTCTTATCCCTGGCACCCCTAAAGAGAAGGCTAATCCTCCTAAAAACTTTTGGGCATTATATATGGATGGTTCTTCTAATGCTTCTGGAGCAAGCGCGGGCTTGATCCTCATTAATTCGGAAGGAGTTCTAACGGAGTATGCATTATGCTTCAACTTTTCTGCTACTAACAATGGAGCAGAGTATGAAACCCTTCTTGCAGAACTCAAGATAGCCAAGAAGCTGGAAATAGAATATTTGAAAGTCTATAGTGACTCCCAGTCGGTTGTGGGATAAATCAGTGATAATTATGATGCTCGAAAGGAAAACATGAAGAAGTACTTAGAGAAGGTAAGGAGCTTGGTCTCAGCCTTTAATAATTTCGATATCTAGTGAATCCTCAGGATGGAAAATACTAGAGCTGACCTTCTCTCTAAGCTAGCTATCTTAGTCCCAAACGAACTGCCAAAAGAAGTCCTTTTTGAAGTCCTGTAGCACCCAAGTTTGGAAGAGCCCCAGATATAATGCAAGTTGATCACGAGCCCAGCTGGATCGATCCTTTGATTGCTTATCTCAGGGATGAAATTCTTTTCAGAGATCATAAAGAAGCTCGAAAGTTAAGAAATCAAGCTTCCTGTTACATTTTATATGAAAATAAATAGTATAAGAGGTCATACTCCCTGCCACTCCTCAAATGCCTCCGATCTTCGAAAGTCGACTATGCCCTAAGGAAAGTTTACGAGAAAATTTGCAAAAATCATTTGGAGGCAAGGTCCTTATCACATAAGTTACTCCATCAGGAATACTATTGGCTAATAATGCATCAAGATGTGGTGGATTATGTAAGAAAATGTGATAGATGTCAGAAAAATACAAACATTCAGAGACAGTCGGCTTCATAGCTCACACCATTGGACATCCCTTGGCCATTTATGCAATGGGGGATGGATATACTTGGGCCTTTTTCATAGCATCTGGATAGCAAAAGTTCCTACTGATGGCAGTAGATTATTTCACAAAGTGGATTGAGGCCCAACCTTTGGCAAAGATCACTGAGACCAAAGTGCAGGACTTTGTCTGGAAGTCAATTATTTGTAGGTTTGGTCTACCTCAAACACTAATCACTAATAATCGACATCAATTTATAGGTACAAAGTTTGCTGAGTTCTACAAAGATCTGAATATATCTCACCACTTTACATCAGTAGCGCATCCGCAAACGAATGGTGAAGTAAAAATAACCAACATAACTTTGCTTCAGGGGATAAAGGCAAGACTTGAGAAGACGAAGGGCACATGGATAGATGAACTCTATCACATGCTCTAGGCATATCGAACTATCCAGAGATTGTCTACTGGAGAAACCCCCTTTATAGTAGCCTTCGGGATGGAGGTAGTTATTCTAGTAGAACTCCAGCTACCTTCAGCGCGGGTCGAAACTTTCAATGAAGAAAGTAATTCTCAAGATCTTAGAGCAAATCTTGATCTGCTAGAAGAAAAGTGAGAGAAAGCTTAAATTCAAATGGCAGCTTACAAGCAAAGAATAGCTTGCTACTACAACTTCAGGATCAGAAGCAAAATATTTAGGGTAGAAAATTTGGTGCTCCGACGGATGGATATTTCGCAACCACAAAACTAAGAAAAACTTGTCCTGAACTGGGATGACCCCTATGAAGTCATGGAAATCATTCGACCAGGGACATACTATTTGAAGGAGCTCGAAGGACTAGCACTCCTGCGGCCTTAGAACTCGAAGAACTTGAGAATGTATTATCAATAATCTCGCCTCAATAAAACTTTCTTATTTTCAATCCTCTTGTTCTTTGTTGTAAAGTTATATGATGGCAAGGGATGACTTAACCGAACATTCATCCTTAAATAAAGTAAAAGACCTCCAATTATCTAAGATAAAAGAAGTGGAGAGGCCCTTTCAATGGCTCTTTTGTACCTCTATAACTTTGTTAGAAACAGGAGGAGAACCTTATCCTAACAAAGGTAAAGACCAATCCCATCAGGAATAGGAAGAGGTAAAGGAAAAATCTAGTTTTTTAGATTAGATTCATTCAGATCTGATTGGATCAAGAGAGATATTTTAAAATTTTTTTTCTTGGATCCAGATCAGATTTGAAACTTTTCAGATATGATATTATTGATCTAATAAAAGAAAATAAAATAAAATAAAAATAAATTAAATCTAATTTAATTTTATCTTATTGTGGGTAATTTGATTACCTTGTGATGATCCTGATGTCTGCCTGAGATTCTAGATCTAGCCACATAAGTGTCTGACCTCTACTGGTATCCACTCGGATAGGATCTGGAGATCTCCTCATTCTTTATCATTTCTCCAAAAATCAAATTTGGATCTGATTTTGAAGATCTTCAAAACTTCTTTCGAAGATGTGAGTTGTCTCTTGTAGCAGTGCTGCGTTCTTCCTTTTCTGTCGCCTTTCTCTTACTTGGATCGCACCAAACTTGTGCCCAAAAATTCTTGGGCATGGATAGGAGAGAGAACACCTGAAGGTGGCATGGAGGAGGAAGAGGGGCAACCTTGTGGCATGGACAATGGGTCAAGCATCTTTGATCTTGGTGCAGATAGGGTTTTTATAGACCCTATTGCGCCATGCAGTACCACATCATCCTGGCCAATCATAGCTTTCTATATAATTAGATCTAAGTCTGATTGGAGGGATGACATCATCTGATCCAATCAAATGAGAGCTCCTCTGAATCATCCTTAGTTAGCACCAAGACTGTGTCAAAGCAGTCTTCTAGGCACCATCCAAGTAGAATCCTCGAAGCAACTGGAGTCTCATCTGTACGGGACTCCAGATGCTTTATCCATGGGCGCATGCATTCCTAGGCATGCACCCCTTATCCATCTACTTTTTAGTAGGTGGATTGGTCCAAGAACTCTCTCCTATGATGGCTTGACACATGGGTAGATGTCTAAGTATTAAAGGTCGACGTTTAACCAAATGTCCTAAACAGGATTTAGGAGGTGATGAAAAATGGCAGGTGTTATCTCAAATTCATCTCATAAATTAAGAAAATTCTTTTTTGACTTGGACAAGCTTCAGTCAGACCAAGTAAAGGTACCTAAGTGAGTCCAAATATATTTGGCTCGGTTGAGACAAACTTTAATGATAATTAAAGAAGAACATTAGGCTCAATCATGTGCTAGCATGATTTTCTTGAACCTAATTGAATCTAATTCAAATCAATTGAACTTGGTTAGTTTAATTGATGATATCCAGATCAAAATCCTTATTTGTGCGATCCAATTAGGTTTAGTTTCGTATGGTAATAAGATATGTCACAATCTCTATCATCGATATCATCGAAATATCTTCCGATGGATCAAAATTTTTTTGATTCAGACAACTAGTATGATTGATCATCTAAATCATTCTAATTGCTCTTAAAATCCATCAGTGATACCAAACAACATATGGTGGCAATCCATCAAAACTGAAAATGAACCTCTTGGTGCAATTACCTATGTGATTAAGTTTTTCTATCTTGAGCCCTGACTGGATTGGGGTTAAGGTAATCTCGTCAAATCCTAATATCCGTCATATGATTAATCATTCGATTCAAGTCCAATATGAAAACCTTAATAGAAATTCTTTCTATTATTTCACTCTGCCATGGCCATGGGCTTATGAACTTGATTCTCATGATCATCATAGGGCTACTCCTCATCTACCGAGGTAGATAGATTTCTTATTGGTGCAATCCAATTTCTATAATGAATATGCTATAGCCAACATATACCTCAGGATTCCGAATTGCTAGGAGACCGAGTCATGGTATAGTCAAACTATAACACCCTCAAGGTGAACTATCGATGCACCTCAGATCAAAAAAATTAGATACACAACTATAGCTTCGAGCCAGTCATCGATGAAAAGATAGACTTTCTAATGACTGCTCGAGGTGGTCACACTCAGTGCCCTCATTCTCTAACGAGTACTTATACTCTCGCTTTGGTATCTCTATACCATAGACTCAAGATTCATCTACTATAAAAAAGTGATTGTACACCAACCTTCTGGATCAATCACCATTTCATGATGATCCTACGGTCAGGAGCATTTTATGAATTAATAATGAAAATTCATGTCTTAAATTTTCAACTCTTGAAAATAAGAACTATCATTGCCATTAACTCAAGGGATGTATCACAGACACTAACTACACATCATGATAGAAAATAATCTATTTTATTATTTATAGTTAAAATTATAATTTTATCCTTAGAAGTATATAACAAGTGTCAGCCAATTATGGCTTCTAGGATATACATATCTAACAAACTTCCACTTGATCTAAAATCAATTGGCTACAAATCTAAGTCCCATCTTCTCAAGGTGGGTTTCGATCTTCTGCTAGTTCAATGATTTTGTAAGTGGGTCTGCCGTATTGTCTACAGAGTCGACTCTCTTGACCTCGACGTATTCTTTTTCAAGATAATCGTGGATGAGGTGGTATCGCCGCTTGATGTGTTTGGATTTTTGGTGAGACCTTGGCTCCTTAGTAAGGACTATGGTGCCATTATTATCGCAATACAGAGAAATGACATATGATGGTATCACTCTGATCTCTGTGATAAACTTTTTATACCAGAATGCCTCCTTCGTAGCTTCTGATGCAGCGATATATTCTAATTCCATGGTGGAATCTGCTATTACTGTTTGTTTGGAACTCTTTCAACTGACAGTACCACCATTATGCACAAATAGATTCTCAGATGTCGACTTTCGATCATCTATATCGGACATAAAATCTGAGTCTATATATCCTTGGACTTTGAGTTCTCCATTACCAAAAATCAAGAACATATCCTTAATTCTTCTTAAGTACTTAAGGATACATTTCACAGAAGTCCAGTGTTCTTCTCCTAGATTTGACTGATATCTACTTATGACAGTCACAACATGGGCTATATCAGGTCGTGTACATAACATGGCATACATGAGGCTCACTATTGTAGAAGCATAAGGGATCTTGCTCATGCGTTCAATCTCCTCTGGTGTGTTGGGACACATTTTCTTGGAGAGATGAATGCCATGTCTGAAGGGTACCAATCCCCTCTTGGAGTTTTTCATGCTAAACCTCTTTAGCACTTTCTCTATGTACATCTTCTGTTAAAGACCTAGCATCCTATTCGGTCTATCTCTATAGACTTTAATTCCAAGAATGAAGGATGATCCTCCTAGATCTTTCATGGAGAATTCTTTAGATAACCATATTTTAACTATGGTCAATATGAAAATATCATTTCCAATAAGGAGGATATCATCCATGTACAGTATGAGGAAGAAATAGTGCTCCCACTGATCTTTATGAAAATATATGATTTCTCCTCATTCTTGATGAAATCAAATAATTTGATCACACCATTAAAATGAGTATTCTAACTCCAAGATGCTTGCTTAAGTTCATATATAGACCTTTGTAGCTTGCATAATTTGTGATCAGTATTATTGGATGTGAAATCCAGCGGTTGTTCCATATCGATATTTTTCTTAAGATATCCATTTAAGAACATCATTTTTACGTCCATTTATCATATTTCATAATCGAAATAGACTGCAATAGCAAGCAATGTGTGAATGAATTTAAGCATGGCTACTGGCGAAAAGGTATCCTGATAGTCAATGCTTTCGTGCTGACTATAATCTTTTGCCACTAATCTAGCTTTGAATGTCTCTACATTTTCATCTGCACCAATCTTTCTCTTATAGATCCATTTACATCCAATAGGTACTATACCTTCTGATAGATCTACCAAGGTCTAGATTTGGTTTGAGTGCATCGAGTCAATTGCTGACTTCATTGCCTCTAACCATTTCTTAGAGTTGATATCTGATATCATCTCGTTATAGGTTTTGGGATCAACATAAACTCCATTACCTACGAGGAATATTTTTTTTACTTCCTCTGAAATAGTACCTAAGTACCTCTCAGGGGGATGGAAAACTTTTTCTGATCTTCGAGGTGGAGGAGATAGTGATTGTATTGGCTCAACCTGATTTGGTTCCAAAGGATCTTTAGCTCTTTGCTCTTGGGAGACTTTTTCCTCTAGCTTGATTTGCTTTCCAATGCCGCCATCTTGAATAAACTATTTTTCAAGAAAAATGGCATGTCGACTCACAATCATATTATGATCTTCTGAAATGTAGAAATAATATCCTAATGACTCTTTAGGATATCCTATGAATCAAGCTCTAAAGGACCTATAGTCTAACTTGTCCGCTTGTGGTCTTTTGACATGAGTCGGACAACCCCAAATTCTAAGATGACTCAGACTTTGTTTCTTACCATGCCATATCTCATACGGTATGGTAGGAACAGTTTTAGAAGGAACTATATTCAGTAAATATATAGCAGTTAACAAACTATGTTTTCAAAAAAAATCAGAAAGATCTGTGAAGCTCATCAAGGATCGAATCATATCTAATAGGATCCAATTTCTCCATTTTAAAATTCCATTGAGTTGAGGTATTTCAGATAGAGTCCATTGAGAGACTATGCCATTCTGCTTAAGATAGTTCAGAAATTCCCGACTAAGATATTCACCTCCTCGATCTAATTGAAGAATCTTAATAGGTTTTTCAGTTTGCTTTTCTACTTCATGTTTGAATTCTTTAAACTTTTCAAAGACTTCAGACTTCTGTCTCATAAGATACACATACTCATACTGAGATAAATCATCGGTGAAGGTTATGAAGTAGACAAAATTGCCTCTAGCCGGCACATCAAATAGGCCGCATACATCAGTATGTACTAGGGCAAGTAAATCCATGGTCTTTTCTCCATATCCCATAAAAGAAAGTTTAGTCATTTTGCCATGAAGACATGATTCATAAATTGGATATGACTCGAAAGTCAATGGACTCAATAGCCCAATTTTCTCTAATTTGTTAACCCTATCTTCTACTATATGATCTAGTCTAAGGTGCGATAGATACCTATCATTTGGACTATCCCTAGGTCATTTTGATTTTATGGCATTTACATTTTGCACAATATTAAAAATAGATACATCAATATATAATTGGTAAAGATCGTTAATAAGGAAATCACTTGTAATTTTATTTCTTTCATAAAGAATGTTACAATGGTCCTTAAGAAAACTAATTACATATCCTTTTAGTGCTAAACATGAAATAGAAATCAAATTTCTGCTTGCTGCAGGCACATAATAACAATCCTTAAGTACTAAATCTAAATTAGATGGTAGTCAAAGAGGATAGGTTCCCACGGCCACAGCAGCAATATTTGCTCTATTTCCAATGCGTAGAACTATCTCACTATCTCTCAGCCTCCTGCTATCCTTAAGATCCTGCATGGAAGTGCATAAATGAGCACTAGAACTAGAGTCAAGCATCCAACTGGATGCAGAAGAAATCATAAAGTTAGATTCAATAATGAGCATACCTCCAGAAGAACCTACCTCCTTCTTATTCTTTAGGATGGCCAGGTATATAGGGTAGTTCTGCTTCCAGTGGCTATCAGTGTTGCAATGGAAATACTTTTCTTTGTCAGCAGCCTTCTTCTTCAACTCTGTCTTCTTATTTTCCTCCTTCTA
This sequence comes from Cocos nucifera, assembly GCA_006176705.1. Lineage (NCBI taxonomy): Eukaryota > Viridiplantae > Streptophyta > Magnoliopsida > Arecales > Arecaceae > Cocos > Cocos nucifera. Next base: position 218,756 of record QRFJ01002460.1, on the reverse strand, counting down.
CCTTCTATCTTTTCACAGACTTCTTCTTCTTTTCAAAAAACTTTCTCTTGGAAGAAGTTCATTCCATAGCAAATACTGAGCCTTTAGAATCTTTTATTGAAAGCTCAGCAGCAATCAGCATATTCATAAGCTCGATCAGAGTATTTTGAAGTTTATGCATATGGTAGTTCATGATGAACCACCCATATCCATCAATCAAGGATTGCAGAATTATATTATTCTGCAGATCTAGGTCCAACTTGAAGGGAAATCCTGATTTCCCTGACCAGGTTCGTTCAGATCTGATCAGATCAAGAGATATATTTCAAAAATTTTTTCTCTTAGATCTGTATCAGATCAGGGATGCTTCAGATCTGATTCTTATTTATTTAATAAAAATTAAATGAAAAGGATAAATTAAATCACATTCAATTTACCTGAATAGGGTAATCCTATTACCCTGTTGATGATCCTGTTTGCAGCGGAAGGTTCTGGATCAAGCCACGCAAGCGCCTGGCCTCTACCGGTATCCACTCGGGCTGGATCTGGAGATCCTCTTCTTCTCTATCACGCCTCCAAAAATCAGATCTGGATCTGATCTGGAGGATCTTCAAAACTCTTTTGAAGATCTGCAGTCGTCCTTTTGCAGCAGCGCAGCCTTCTTGCTTTTGATCGCCTTTTCTTGATCTGAATCGCACCAACCAAATCCAAAACACTTTTGGACGTGGAGAGCAAGGGGAGAAGAGAGTATGGCATGGAGAAAGGGGAGAGAGGCAGCCTTGGGGCGTGGGAAATTGCTTCTTGATTATTCTTGATTATTTTTGGTTGGGCGCAGGGTCTTATTTATAGACTAAGCGTGATCCAACTCCTCTTCCTCCCAACCAATCACAACCCTTTGTGAAATCAGATCTAAATCTGATTGGTGGGAATAGAGTCCCCTGGATTCCTCCTTAGAGGGTGCCTAAGACCAGTCAAACTGGATTCTTAGTAGAACTCTCATTGGAATCCAAAAGGGAGATGGAGTCCTTGTCCAACAAGGACTCCTAGGCGCCTCCTACTTGGGCTCACGCCACCCTTGGCGTGCGCCCTTCTCCTTGCCAGGTTCTGGCAGGGGGACAGGCCCCCACCAGCTCTCCAATAGGTGCATGACATGTGGTCAAAAGTCAAAGGTCAATGGTCAACGTTTGACCAGTCAAAGGTAGACTTTTGACCAAAGTCAAAGAACAAGAAATGGCAGGTGACCAAAAATGGCAGGTAATGTCTTACAAATAAGACAACCTTTTCTGACTTGGACAACCTCCAGTCAGACCATATGAAGGCCTCTGATTGAGCACAAACTCCTTTGGCTCAGTCAGGACAACTTATTTATGATAGTAAAAGAAGAACGTTAGGTTCAATCGAGTGCTAGCACGATTTCCTTGAACCTAATTGAATCTCATTCAGATCAATTGAACTAGATCAGTTCAATTGATGATCACCAGATTCAAACCCTTGTTTGTGTGACCCAGTTAGGTTCAGTTCTGTATGGTAATGGGATATGTCATGATCTCTATCATCGACATCATCGAAACTCCTTTCGATGGATCAGAACTCTTCTGATTCGAACAGCTAGAATGATCGATCATCTAAATCATTCTAATTGCTCCCAAAATCCACCAGTGACACCTAGCAGTATATGGTGGCAACCCATCAGAGCTGAATGCGAACCTCTTGGTGCAGCTACCTGTGTGATTAAGTTCTTCTATCTTGAGCCCCGATCAGATTAGGGTTAAGGTGAACTCGTCAAACCCTAGTCTCTGTCATATGATGTAATCATTCGATTCGAGTCCAATGTGAAAATCTAAATAGAAACTCTTTCTATTATTTCACTCTGCCATGGCCATGGGCTTCTGGACTTGATTCTCATGATCATCATAGGGCTGCTCCTCTACCACCGAGGTAGATAGATTCCATCTTGATGCAATCCAGTTCCTACAATGAACATGCTATAGCCAACATACACCTCAGGGTTCCATATGGCTAGGAGACCGAGTAATGGTGTAGTCAAACTATAACACCCTCAAGGTGAACTGCCGATGCATCTCAGGTCAAAGAACCAGACACACTACTGCAGCATCGAGTCAGTCATTGACGAGAAGGTAGACTTCCTAATGACTACTCGAGGTGGTCACGCTCAGTGCCCTCGTTCTCTAACGAGTACCTGTACTCTCGCTCCGGTGTCTCCACACCGTAGACTCAAGACTCATCTACTAAAGAGAAGCGATCGTACACCAACCTTCCGGATCAATCACCATCCTCGTGATGATCCTATGGTCGGGAGCTGTTTATGAGTTAATAATGATTATTCATGTCTTAAATTTTCAACTCTTGAAAATATGAATTATCATTACCATTAACTCAAAGGATGTATCACAGACACTAAATACACATATGTGATAGAAAATAACCCATTTCATTAATTATAGTCAAAATTACAATTTTGCCCCTAGAAGTGTATTACAAGTGTCAGCCAATTCTGGCTTCTAGGGCACATATATCTAACAATCTCCCACTTGTCCTAAAGCCAATTGGCTACAAGTCTAAGTCCCATCTTCTCAAGGTGGGCTTCGATCTTCTGCTGGCCCAACGGCTTTGTAAGTGGGTCTGCCACATTATCTGTGGAGTTGACTCTCTTGACCTCAACGTAACCTTTCTCAAGGTAATCGCGGATGAGATGGTATCACCGTTTGCTTGGAACTCTTCCAGCACAAACAGTCTGCCAGATGTCGACTTTCGATCATCTATATCGGACATGAAGTCCGAGTCTGTGTATCCCTGGACTTGGAGTTCTCCATTACCAAAGACCAACATCATATCCTTAGTTCTTCTCAAGTACTTAAGGATACATTTCACAGAAGTCCAGTGTTCTTCACCTGGATTTGACTGATATCTGCTTGTGACACTCACAGCATGGGCTATATCAGGTCGTGTACATAGCATGGCATACATGAGGCTCCCTATTGCAGAAGCATAAGGGATCTTGCTCATGCGTTCTATTTCCTCAGGTGTGCTGGGGCACATCTTCTTGGAAAGATGAATACCATGTCTGAAGGGTATTAATCCCCTCTTAGAGTTTTCCATACTAAACCTCTTTAGTACTTCCTCTATGTACATCTTCTGTGAAAGTCCTAGCATCCTATTCGGTCTATCCCTATAGACCTTAATTCCTAGAATAAAGGATGCTTCACCTAGGTCTTTCATGGAGAATTCCTTGGACAACCACATCTTGACTGATGTCAACATGGGAATATCATTCCCAATAAGGAGGATGTCATCCACGTACAATACGAGGAAGACAACAGCGCTCCCACTGACCCTTTTGAAAACACATGGTTCCTCTTCATTTTTGATGAAACCAAACTTTTTGATCACATCATTGAAACGAGTGTTCCAGCTCCGAGATGCTTGCTTAAGTCCATATATGGACCTTTGCAGCTTGCAAACCTTGTGATCAGTATCACTGGATGTGAAACCTAGCGGCTGTTCCATATAGATATCTTCCTCAAGATATCCATTTAGGAATGCCGTTTTCACGTCCATTTGCCATATTTCATAATCGAAATAGGCTGCAACAGCAAGCAATGTGCGGATGGATTTTAGCATAGCTACTGGGGAAAAGGTATCCTGATAGTCAATGCCTTCGCGTTGACTATAACCTTTTGCCACCAGTCTAGCCTTGAATGTCTCCACATTCCCATCTGCACCAATCTTTCTCTTGAAGATCCATTTACACCCAATAGGTACTATACCTTCTGGTGGATCTACCAAGGTCCAGACTTGGTTTGAGTGCATCGAGTCAATTTCTGACTTCATTGCCTCAAGCCATTTCTCGGAGTCGATATCTGATATCGCCTCGTTGTAGGTTTTGGGATCATCACCATGAGCACCATTACCTATGAGGAACATTTCCTCTACATCCTCTGAAATAATACCTAAGTATCTTTCATGGGGACGGGAAACTCTTTCCGATCTACGAGGTGGAGGAGGTAGTGTTCTTATTGGCTCAACCTGATTTGGTTCCACTTGGTCCTTAGCTCGTTCTGCTTGTGAGACTTTCTCATCAAGCTTAATCTGCTTTCCAATGCCGCTATCTTGAATAAACTATTTTTCAAGAAATATGGCATGTCGACTCACAATCACATTGTGGTCTTCTGGAATGTAGAAATAGTATCCTAATGACTCTTTAGGATATCCTATGAATCGAGCTCTAAAGGACCTAAACTCTAACTTGTCCGCTTGTTGTCTTTTGACATGAGCCGGACAACCCCAAATTCTGAGATGACTCAGACTTGGTTTCTTACCGTGCCATATCTCATACGGTGTGGTAGGAACGGTTTTAGAGGGAACCCTATTCAGTAGAATAGAATTGAAGTTAATAATGAATGTCCCCAAAGAAAATCAGGGAGGTCTGTGAAGCTCATCATGGATCGAACCATATCCAATAGAGTCCGATTTCTCCGTTCTGAAACCCCGTTGAGTTGAGGTGTTCCTGGTGGAGTCCATTGAGAGACTATGCCATTTTCCTTAAGATAGTCTAGGAATTCCCGGCTAAGGTATTCACCTCCTCGATCTGATCGAAGAACCTTAATGGGTTTTCCAGTTTGTTTTTCTACTTCATGTCTGAATTCTTTGAACTTTTCAAAAGCTTCAGACTTGTGTCTCATAAGATACACATACCCATACCTAGACAGATCATCGGTAAAGGTAATGAAGTAGACAAAATTGCCTCTAGCCGGCACATCGAAATGGGCCGCACACATCAGTATGTACTAGGGCAAGGAGATCTGTGGCCCTCTCCCCATGTCCAACAAAAGGGAGTTTAGTCATTTTGCCTTGAAGACAAGATTCACAAGTTGGATATGACTCAAAAGTCAATGGACTCAATAGCCCATTTTTCTCCAATTTGTTAATCCTATCTTCTGCTATATGACCTAATCTCAGGTGCCATAGATATCTGTCGTTTGGACTATCCCTAGGTCGTTTGGCATTCACGTTTTGCTCGATAGTTAGAAACAGGTACATCAATATGTAGCTGATAAAGACCATTAATAAGGAAACCATTTGCAATTTTATTTCTTTCATAAAGAATGTTACAATGGTCCTTAAAGAAGGTGATCACATAACCTTCTTGTGCTAAGCATGAAACAGAAATCAAATTCCTGCTAGCTGCAGGCACATAATAACAGTCTTTCAAAACTAAGTCTAAACCAGATGGTAATCGAAGAGGGTATGTTCCCACGGCTACTGCAGCAACTCTTGCTCCATTACCGACGCGTAGGATCATGTCTCCATCCCTCAGCCTCCTGCTATCCTCAAGACCCTGCATAGAAGTGCACAGATGAGCACTAGAACCAGAGTCAAGCACCCAACTGGATGCAGAAGAAACCGTAAGGTTAGACTCAATAACGAGCATACCTCCAGAAGGACCTTCCTTCTTGTTCTTCAGGGTGGCCAGGTAAGTAGGGCAGTTCCGCTTCCAATGGCCGTCGCTGTTGCAATGGAAACACTTTCCTTTGCCATCGACCTTCTTCTTCGGTTCTGCCTTCTTCTTCTTTGATCCTTCTACCTTTTGCTTTTTCACAGACTTCTTTTTCTTTCCATAAGACTTTCTTTTGGAAGAAGTCCGTTCCATAGCAAGAACTGAGCCTTTAGAACCTTTCATAGAAAGCTCAGCGGTAACCAGCATATTCATTAACTCGGCCAAGGAATTCTTGAAGTTTATGCATGTGGTAATTCATGATGAATTGCCCATATGCATCAGTCAAGGATTGCAGAATAATATCGTTCTGCAGATCCAAGTCCAACTTCACACCGAGCTTCTCAAGCTCTTCCATGTCCTTGATCATTGTCAGACAGTGATCTTGGACTGACTGCCCATCACGCATCTTAGCCTTAAAAAGTCATTTCGTGACTTGATATTTGGCTGCGCGACTCTGTTCACCAAACATCTCCTGCAGGTGAGCCAACATTTGGCGAGCAGTCCCGATATCTTCATGTTGGCGCTGGAGCTCATCAGACATCGAGCCCAACATGTAGTATCTGGCCTTATTGTCTTCGTCAATCCATTTTTCCAGAGACGCTCTCTGTTCAGTGGATGGACGAGCTGGTAAGGTGGGAGGGTCCTGGTCCAAAACATGTGTTAACTTCTCTGAACCCAAAACAATTTTGTAGTTCCTGAGCCAATCTTTATAATTGGGTCCAGTCAGTCTATGTGTGTCTAGGATACGTGCCAGTGGGTTGGACGCAGACATTTTCCTGTAGAGAGTCAAAGATTCTAGTTAGATACTGTAATTTTGACTTGACCAATTTGTTTAGGGATTTTATTTTTAAACAAATTAGCTCCCACTATTTTCTCGGATCCCTACACTCCCTCTGTAGAGATGCGAAAATCTCCGCGATTGATGATTTCTAGTGGGTGGTGCGGTCTCACCAACTGACTCATCACCTCACCTAACAGTTATTGGTGATGGGTTAGCCAATGAGTGAACAACTCTTGTTCAATGATTCTCTAATCATGGTGCACCCAAACTTGGTCTCTAATTCATGAATCTCACCGTATCCGGAATATTGATCCACTCCTTAGTTAAGTCAGACCCACCATTTGCATAGACTGGGTTCCTAATTGAGTCTCTCACCGTATCCGAAATATTGAGCCCAACTCATCCTCCAGCCCATAGCATCCAATGCCTAATAGACATGGTTGCATCTTCCCGGTGCAACTGAGCCACTGTATCCAGCCGAGAACAATCAACCCCGGGAAGGGCCCGCACATCTACAATGGTGGAAGACCTCAGACTTAATCTTTTCTTAGGGAGAATTGATTCAGGTCTCATTAAACTAGACTTGGCTTAGTCATAACAATTATGACTAACCTAGTGGCATGGGTCAGCTCGGATTATTGACCACCTCAGATCAGAACTGTGTCAACAGATATGGCCAGGTAAGTGAGACCGGTGGAAGGAATATGCCATTAACTCGTACAAGAACGCATTCAGGTCGAGTAGCTTCCAATTAAAAACCAGTCGGTCGTCTGTGCCAAACTTACCTTAGACACCAAATTGTTGAGTCAGAACCAATTGGGTTAGCCTACAATCCAGACTCTAACCTCTGAGCCTAATTAGGTCTTGCTTGATCGTGACTCGATCTTGACCCAGACTTAATCCTATTAGGCTGGTCAATTTAAGCATTGTTGATCCCATCTAACCAACTCTTGATTCGGTTTGATCAACCGCTTAGACCTAATTGAGCTACCCAAGCCCGAACCCAGTATTATGAATATGTCTTAGATCTGAAATTCTCAATTTTAGACCTAATTAATATTCCATAAACTTAATTCTTAATTAAGTAGGGTTCATAAACAAAATATGCACAATAAATCCTAGGGTTTCAGGATCTAGGGTTTTGCAGAAAGTAAGTTTTGGGTTTCTGATTAAGGACGAACACGCAGCACCCCTACACATCATAAGAACACCCCATCGAATGAAAAAAAAGAAAGGGGAAAAATAAAAAAAAAATTGATTTCCGATTTCCTCCGTTCTGAACCCCGTTGAGTTGAGGTGTCCTGTGAGTCATTAAGACGACTACATGCCATTTTCCTTAAGATAGTCTATGAATTTCCCGGTCTAAGGTATCACCTCACCGACTTCTGATGCGAAGAACTTAATGGGTTTTCCAGTTTGCTTTTCTACTGTCAGTGTCTAAATTCTTTGAACTGACTCGTTTTTCCAATGCTTAGCCTGGTTAAGACTATGGTTCTCATATGATAGCACAAATAGTCCATAACCGCTAGCAGATCATCGTAAAAGGTATGAAGTGACAAAATTGCCCTTCTAGCCGGCACAATATGAATGGGCCGCACAATCAGTATGACTAAGTAGTGCAAAGGAAGATCAGTGGCCCCTCTCACCCATGTCAACAAAAGGGAGTACATCAATATAATCTTCCTCAATGGACAATGTTCCAGGATGAAGACTCTAGTATAATCATGTCATAGTGAGAATCATACGGATCACAATAAGGAGCATGCCAATTTTTCTCCAATTTGTTAATCCTATCTTCTGCTATAGTAACCTAATACCAGGTGCCATACGATAATACTGTTCGTTTGGGAACTATCCGCCTAAGGTACTGTTTCATTACACTGGTTTTGCTCGATATTATAGAACATGGTACAGTCAAATATGAGCCTGATAAAGACCATTAATAAGGAAACCATTTTGCAATTTTATTCCTTTCATAAAGAATTTTACAAATGGTCCTATAAGAAGGTGATCACATAACCTTCTTGTGCTAAGCATGACAGAAATCCAAATCCTGCTGGCTGCAGGCACAAAATAACAGTCTTTCAAAACTAAGTCTAAACCAGATGGTTAATCGAGAGGGTAATGTTCCCACGGCTACTGCAAGCAACTCTGCTCCATTATCGAACGCGTAGGATCATGCTCCATCCCTCAACCCTCCGCTATCCCAAGACCCTGCCATAGAAGTGCATAGGTGACACCAGATCCAAGAGTCAAGCACCCAACTGGATGCAAGAAGAAACCGTAAGGTTAGACCCAATAACGAGCATACCTCCAGAAGAACCTTCCTTCTGTTCTTTAGGTGGCCAAGTTAAGTAGGGCAGTTCCCCTTCCAATGCCGCGCTGTTGCAATGAAACACTTTCCTTGCCAAACGACCTTCTTCTTCGTTCTGCCTTCTTCTCTTTGATCCTCTATCCTTTTGCTTTTTCACAGACTTCCTTTTCTTTCCAAAAGACTTCTTTTGGAAGAAGTCCGTTCCATAGAAGAACTGAGCCTTAGACCTTTCATAGAAAGCTCAGCGGTATACCAGCATATTCATTCAAACATCGGCCAAGGAATTCTGAAGTTTATTGCATGTGGTTAATTTCATGATGAATTGCCCAATCTCATCAGTCAAGGATGCAGAATAAATCATTTCTAAGTCCAAGTCCAAACTTCACACCGAGCTTCTCAAGCTCTTCCATGTCCTTGATCATTGTCAGACAGTGATCTTGGACTGACTGCCCATCACGCAATCTTAGCCTTAAAAAGTCGTTTCGTGACTTGATATTGGCTGCGCGACTCTGTTAACAGCAAACATCTCCTGCAGGTGAGCCAACATTATGCGAGCAGTCTCGATATCTTATCTCATGTTGGCAGCTGGAGCTCATCAGACATCCGAGCCCAATAGTAGTATCTGGCCTTATTGTCTTCGTCAATCCAGTTTTTTCCAGAGACGCTCTCTGTCAGTGGATGGACGATGCTGTGTAAGGTGGATGGTCCTGGTCCAAAAACATGTGTTAACATTCTCTGAAACCCAAAACAATTTTTGTAGTTCCTTGAGCCAATCTTATAATGGGTCCAGTCATCTAATGTGTGTCTAGGAATCGTGCCAGCGGTTTGGACGCAGACATTTTCCTGTAGAGAGTCAAAGATCTAGTTAATAACTGTATATTTGACTTGACCAATTTGTTTAGGGATTTTTATTTTTAAACAAATAGCTCCCACTATTTTCTCGATCCCTACACTCCCTCTGTAAGAATGCGAAATTCGCGATGATGATTTCTTAGTGGTGGTGCGGTCTCACCAAACTGACTCATCAACCTCACCTAACAGTTATTGGTGATGGGTTAGCCAATGAGTGAAACCAACTCTTGTTCAAATGATTCTCTAATCATGGTGCACCCAAACTTGGTCTCTAATTCATAGAATCTCACTGTATCCGGAAATTGATCCACTCCTTAGTTAAGTCAGACCCACCATTTGCATAGACTGGGTTCCTAATTGGTCTCTCACCGTATCCGAATATTGAGCCCAAACTCATCCTCCAGCCATAGCATCCAAGTGCCTAATAGACATGGTTGCGTCTTCCCGGTGCAAACTGAGCCACTGTATCCAGCCGAGAACAATCAACACCCGGGAAGGGCCGCGCACGTCTACAATGGTGGAAGACACTCGGACTTAATTCTTTTTCTTAGGAGAATTGATTCAGGTCTCATTAAACTAGACTTGGCTTAGTCATAACAATTATGACTAACCTAGTGGCATGGGTCCAGCTCGGATTATTGACCACCTCAGATTAGAACTGTATCAACAAGATATGGCCAGGTAAGTGAGACCGTGGAAGGAATAGCCGTTAACTCGTACAAGAACGCATTCAGGTCGAGTAGCTTCCAATTAAAAACCAGTCGGTCGTCTGTGCCAACTTACCTTAGACACCAAATTGTGAGTCAAAACCAATTGGGTTAGCCTACAATCCAGACTCTAACCTCTGAGCCCTAATTAGGTGTCTTGCTTGATCGTGACTCGATCTTGACCCAGACTTAATCCTATTAGGCTGGTCAATTTAAGCATTGTTGATCCCATCTAACCAACTCTGATTCGGTTTGATCAACCGCTTAGACCTAATTGAGCTACCCAAAGCCCGAACACCAGTATTATGAATATGTCTTAGATCTGAAATTCTCAATTTTAGATCTAATTAAATTTCCATAAACTTAATTCTTAATTAAGTTGGGTTCATAAACAAAATATGCACAATAAATCCTAGGGTTTCAGGATCTGGTTTTGCACAGAAAGTAAGTTTTGGGTTTCTGATTAAGGACGAACGCGCAGCACCCCTAACACATCATAAGAACACCCCATCGAATGGGAAAGAGGGCCTTTAAACCCTTCTTCATTCTTATTGACCGGACGGCCAAGGGGAACGCCT
>QRFJ01002460.1:153421-208002 GCA_006176705.1 Cocos nucifera | reverse complement strand
TAATCAGGAACATTCAATAAACATTCAATACTACAAAACAGTTATAGATCTATATCATATATCTCATATACAAATTTAGATCTAACCATGGCATATTTTGCATACATCTCATGTATCATAATCATGCATGTTTTCAGATCTAAATTATCACATAATAATCTGAAAAAATTAGATTTAAATTGATCTAATCAAAATAAATTCTAATCTAGACAATTATGTAGAACTATTCTACAACTAGTCTAGTCATGCATCTATCATATCTCATATGATATTTAAAATTAAATAATTTTTATTTGCTGTTTATCAGATGTTATTATAACACTTATAATATCAGAAAACAGTAAATAAGAAGATCTAAAATATGATTTAATCATATTAAATCAAAGACATGCAAAACTATTCTATAGAACTATTCTATTCTAGAACTAGTCATGCATATCTTCATGTTCTTAGATCCAAATCATTTAATTTTAATTTTTCTGATTTCAGATCTGATCACATCTCATGTGACATCTGAAATCACGTTATTTTTAATTAAAATAAAATTAAAAATCAGATCTAAACTATTTTTAGAACCATGGCTCTGATACCACTTGAAGGGAAATCCTGATTTCCCTGACCAGGTTCGTTCAGATCTGATCAGATCAAGAGATATATTTCAAAAATTTTTTCTCTTAGATCTGTATCAGATCAGGGATGCTTCAGATCTGATTCTTATTTATTTAATAAAAATTAAATGAAAAGGATAAATTAAATCACATTCAATTTACCTGAATAGGGTAATCCTATTACCCTGTTGATGATCCTGTTTGCAGCGGAAGGTTCTGGATCAAGCCACGCAAGCGCCTGGCCTCTACCGGTATCCACTCGGGCTGGATCTGGAGATCCTCTTCTTCTCTATCACGCCTCCAAAAATCAGATCTGGATCTGATCTGGAGGATCTTCAAAACTCCTTTTGAAGATCTGCAGTCGTTCTTCGCAGCAGCGCAGCCTTCTTGCTTTTGATCTCCTTTTCTTGATCTAAATCGCACCAATCCAAATCCAAAACACTTTTGGACGTGGAGAGCAAGGGGAGATGAGAGTATGGCGTGGAGAAAGGGGAGAGAGGCAGCCTTGGGGCGTGGGAAGATTGCTTCTTGATTATTTCTTGATTATTTTTTCACTTGGGCGCTGGGTCTCTTATATAGACTAAGCGTGATCCAAGTCATCTTCCTCCCAACCAATCACAACCCTTTGTGAAATCAGATCTAAATCTGATTGGTGGGATTAGAGTCCCCTGGATTCCTACTTGGAGAGTGCCTTGGACCAGTCAAACTGGATTCTTAGAAGAACTCTCATTGGAATCCTAAAGGGAGATGGAGTCCTTGTCCAACAAGGACTCCTAGGCGCCTCCTACTTGGGCTCACGCCACCCTTGGCGTGCGCCCTTCTCCTTGCCAGGTTCTGGCAGGGGGACAAGCCCCCACCAGCTCTCCAATAGGTGCATGACATGTGGTCAAAAGTCAAAGGGTGAATGGTCAACGTTTGACCAGTCAAAGGTAGACTTTTGACCAAAGTCAAAGAACAAGAAATGGCAGGTGACCAAAAATGGCAGGTAATGTCTTACAAATAAGACAACCTATTCTGACTTGGACAACCTCCAGTCAGACCATAAGAAGACTTCTGTTTGAGCACAAACTCCTTTGGCTCAGACAGGACGACTTATTTATGATAGCAAAAGAAGAACGTTAGGTTCAATCGAGTGCTAGCACGATTTCCTTGAACCTAATTGAATCTCATTCAGATCAATTGAACTAGATCAGTTCAATTGATGATCACCAGATTCAAACCCTTGTTTGTGTGACCCAGTTAGGTTCAGTTCTGTATGGTAATGGGATATGTCATGATCTCTATCATCGACATCATCGAAACTCCTTTCGATGGATCAGAACTCTTCTGATTCGAACAGCTAGAATGATCGATCATCTAAATCATTCTAATTGCTCCCAAAATCCACCAGTGACACCTAGCAGTATATGGTGGCAACCCATCAGAGCTGAATGCGAACCTCTTGGTGCAGCTACCTGTGTGATTCAGTTCTTCTATCTTGAGCCCCGATCAGATTAGGGTTAAGGTGAACTCGTCAAACCCTAGTCTCTGTCATATGATGTAATCATTCGATTCGAGTCCAATGTGAAAATCTAAATAGAAACTCTTTCTATTATTTCACTCTGCCATGGCCATGGGCTTCAGGACTTGATTCTCATGATCATCATAGGGCTACTCCTCTACCACCGAGGTAGATAGATCCCATCTTGATGCAATCCAGTTCCTACAATGAACATGTCATAGCCAACATACACCTCAGGGTTCCATATGGCTAGGAGACCGAGTAATGGTGTAGTCAAACTATAACACCCTCAAGGTGAACTGCCGATGCATCTCAGGTCAAAGAACCAGACACACTACTGCAGCATCGAGTCAGTCATTGACGAGAAGGTAGACTCCCTAATGACTACTCGAGGTGGTCACGCTCAGTGCCCTCGTTCTCTAACGAGTACCTGTACTCTCGCTCCGGTGTCTCCACACCGTAGACTCAAGACTCATCTACTAAAGAGAAGCGATCGTACACCAACCTTCCGGATCAATCACCATCCTCGTGATGATCCTATGGTCGGGAGCTGTTTATGAGTTAATAATGATTATTCATGTCTTAAATTTTCAACTCTTGAAAATATGAATTATCATTACCATTAACTCAAAGGATGTATCACAGACACTAAATACACATGTGTGATAGAAAATAACCCATTTCATTAATTATAGTCAAAATTACAATTTTGCCCCTAGAAGTGTATTACAAGTGTCAGCCAATTCTGGCTTCTAGGGCACATATATCTAACAATTTCTCCATATCAGATGTCGTAGGACAATATTTGGCTTCCTGTTCACCAAACACTTATATGAACCAACATAGATAGTCTTGAACATAGGTGCTGAAGCTCATCAGACATCAGAATAATCTGATTGTTATCTTTCTCATCCACTTGTCAAAAGACGCTCTCTATTCAGTGGATGGATGAGCTGGTAAGGTGGGAGGATTCTGGTCCAATGCATGAGTTAACTTCTCAAAATCTAAAATGATTTTGAAGTTTCAGAGCCAATCCTTGTAATTGGGTTCGGTCAGTCTATGGATGTTCAGGATACATGCTAGTGGGTTGCATGCAGACATTTTGCTTTTTCTATAGAGAGTCCAAATTTTTAGTTAGATATTGTAATTAAGACTTGACCAATTTATTTAAAAATTTAATTTTTAAATAAATTAGCTTTCATTATTTTCTTGGATTCCTACACTTCCTCTATAGAGATGCAAAAATCTTTATGATTATAGATTTCTAATGGATGGTGCAGTCCCACCAACTGACTCATCACCTCACCTATCAGTTATTGGTGATGGGTTAGCCAATGAGTGGATAACTCTTATCCAATGATTCTCTAATCATGGTGTACCCAAACTTGATCTCTAATTTATGAATCTCATCATGCCCAAAATATTGATCCACTCCTTAGTTAAGTCAGACCCATCATTTGTATAGATTGGATTCCTAATTGGGTCTCTCACCGTATCCAAAATATTGAGCTCAATTTATCCTCCAGCCTGTAGCATCCAATGCCTAATAGACCTGGTTACATCTTTCTGGTGCAACTGAACTACTGTGATCAGTCGAGAATAATCAATCCTAGGAAGAGCCCACATATCTACAATGGTGGAAGACCTTAGCCTTAATCTTTTTTTAAGGAGATTTGATTTAGGTCTCTTTAAACTTGACTTACAATAGCTATAATAATTATGACTAACATAGTGGAATGGGTTAGCTCAGATTGTTAACCACCTTAGATCAGGACTGGGTCAATAAATATGGCTAGGTAAGTGAGATCAATGGAAGGGGTATGCCATTAACTCGACAAGAACGCATTCGAGTCGAGTAGCTCCTAATTAAAAATCAGTCTATCGTATCTGTCAGACTTACCTTAGATACCAAATTATTGAGCTAAAACCAATCAGGTTAGCCTACAATCCAAACTCTAACCGCTGAGCCTAATTAGGTCTTAGCTTGATCGATCACTCATGTGATTCGATCTTGACCCAGACTTATGAAAGGAATATTCCCTTAAGCCAATCAATTTTTTGGGTTGTTTTTGTCTTCCAAACTCATGTAATGACATTTTTAAAGGCATTTATTTCATCATATGTAGTGTCTTATTATTTATTTAAGATTATGATGAATCCCATAAATTAGAACTATGATTTTAGGATTATGATGAGATCATACCTATGTGACCTAAAATCTTAAAACCCTAATTTAAATATTCTTAGTTGTTGGGACATTGAGTTAGGAATCAATATTTTTTCGGTAAGACTAGCGCATTCTTTGTATACTCGATTGAGAGGGTGATTGATCTCACAATAACTTATGTATGATACTAATACAAGAATGTGGGTGCTCATTAGAGAATGAGTTCACTGAATTGATCCAAATCGAGAATATCTAATGGAGTCTTATCTACATGTCAATAGATGGTTCTCATAGTGGAATTTGTGCATGTAATCCTTTGACCTGAAACTACCATAGAATCTTATATATATAAATCTATATTTTGGTTCATACTCATTCATGACTCAGTTATGTATGGGATGATCTGAATATGGTAGATTATATATATGAAGATTGTGAGTAGGTTAACATGGAATCGATCATCTCCTGGTAAGAGGAAATAGCATCCTACCTGCTTCAAACAAATGATGATTCAGGAAGACTTTGATCAAAGCATGATGAAAATTAGAAATGATTTCTAATGTTTCATTAAATGAATCATCATCATAAGATTGAAAGAGAAATGAATATGATATTAGGGTTGACATATTTTCATACCCAGAGTCATATTCAAGATGCAGGGAGATCGAAGGATCTAGTTGCATGATAATTTTCACTGAAGGATATTTTTGATATTTTCATCAAAATTTTATATCTTTCGAAAAGTCACGATATGTTGCTAGACATCAATCATGTCTTGTGGGTTTAATAAAATTAAAATTTTAATTTGATCATTAAATTAGAAAGTGTTCTAAATTAAGTCAAATTGGGTTGGCTAGTTTTGACCTAAATCGATTTGATTGAGTTCTAACCAGATTAGGTCAAATCACACCCAGACTCACTGCTGGTTAGATGTGAAATCCAATGGGTCACACACAGAGAATTGATTAAGGATCTAATTGGATTAGACTATGTTTGTAAGATGAACATGCTAGCACATGTAGCAAACCCTAGCACCTGGATTCGAATTGGATTCGAATTGATTTCTGATTTGGGCTAATTAAGATCCGATTTGAGCCAAATAAGATTTGGTCTTGAATTGGATTAACCTAGACTGATTAGGCTTTAGTTTGGGCACTACATACCTGAATCCCATGCATGAGAGAGTCTCTCTCTTATGCATGGAAAATCTTTCATGCGCAAAGAATTTTTGGCGCATGGAATTAGTTGGCGCCTACCTTCTTTGACTTTTTTCATTTGTTATGTCACGTAAATTTTTTAAATAGGCATGGACATCAGATATAGGGTGCAAAAGAGTCCTTTTGCCAATGAAATACTCCATTATTATTTTAAGAAGGGACTCTTTATCGCCTAGGAATTCTTACCGCCCAAGACTCCTTGCCGCCCTCTCATCCTTGACGCCTCTTGGGATTTTGACTATTCAAAGTTCATTTTCATGCCTTCTGGCTGAATGGGTGTCCCATTAAGGGCCACTAGATGGCCATCTTATCTAATCCAAGCCCTTAAAATTATGGCACCATTTACTTATGCATCGTGACTCTTCGTAAAAAAACTACGTAGAATTAGTCCGAGGAGTCCTTCTATTTTAAGGCACCTCTTGGACTGAGTCTACATAATTTTAAATGGCATAAAATTTAGATAGGTGTGAGATATGATGATGGGGTGTGAGATGTCGATGAGGGATGGGTGTGAGAAATTAAGATGGCACCCCTACGTACATTATAAATAGGGGTGCGCAACAAGAGTCCGGGAGAGTAAAAAAAAATTGATCTTTCTTTCTTACAAGTGTTTTCTATTGTTCAAATCTTTTTTTCTTTCCTTCTCTTATTTAGACCTTGTCCTTATAAAGATAAGAAGTCATTTTAAGATAAAGAGATTAGGTAGAAAAATTAAGAAGATAAGGAAAAAGAAAGAGAGGTAAGGAGAGGCAAGAAAGGTGACATAAAGGCTAAGAAAGGTCTTGCCCATTTAATTAAAGTTCTTATTATTAAAATTTTAATTATATAAATCAGAGGTGTTGGTATCTTGATCAAGTCTCTGTGTGGATCAACATTGAAGAGTGAACACGTAGGCACCTAGTGGAACCCCGACGGACTGCTGTCGATAATTAGGGATAATTTAGGGTTAAGCGATAAGAGGCATGTTTTAATACTTTCTTTTATATTACAAATACATGTTATATGATTTAATTGCTAATAAGGTGATCCTAGGGATTGGGTTTGGTTTGTTTGATTTCATGTTTTTGCTTTGAAATCCATGCTTCCACCCTGTACACCATTCCTATCGGTGGTATCAGAGCAAGCCTTATTAGGTTAAATCATATAACACTTTGCTTATAATATAATGGCACAAAAAAAAGTATTATATATTTTTTTTATTTATTTGCAAGTTATTTATATGATGAGATCATATTCTTTTATTTATCATAATGAGATTATGATGTATAAATTATTCTGTAAAGGTTGCCCTGATATAGTGAAAAAGTATTCACTAAGTAATGATGGTTGTCCTAGAATAATTATACATGTTAATATATGTATATATAAATTTTATCACAATTGATGCTTTTATGCATTTAGTTTGATTTAAATCAGAATGTGCATCGAGACCTTTTAAATTCCTCTTTAAAAATTATATTAAGTTGTAGTGTAATTAATCTATAGTTGTATCAGTCGGGATGTCTAATTGATCAATCGGTGTCTAGGATAAATGGTTCATGATTGATAAAGAGAACATGATTTTTTAATTGGTTCCATTGTCTGACCTAGCCAATTTATTGGTGTCTAAGGAAAGCAACGGGGGGACTCCCACTTCTCTCCCACTTATCTGGCCGATTCGATTAATTTAATTCTAGATTGAAATGCTTAGTATTATATTCACTACATTAAGGCCTTCCTTCATACTAGATTCTTATTATGTCCAGAACTATATTAGTTTTATTATATAACCACAAGAACTATCATGGAAAATAATGTAATATTAATCTAGTGCATTAAGATGCTTACAGTATTTTGAATATATTGCTTTGTTGTGTAACCACAAAAATAGTTATATTTCATTTTGACTATATAGAAATGAAGGATTATACTTAAACTAAAATATTAAAGTTTGTTGTGTTAACACAAGGATATTAATATTTTAGAGGCAAAAGTTTGTTGAGAGTTGCATAAAATGCAATTGGAAAGAGTTTCCTACCTTTGAACTTATAACAGGTTTATTGTACAACCACAAGACCTTTTATAAGGAATTAGGATTTTATTCTCACTAAGAAAATCAATTAGAGGGCTATGATTTTTTGATTAAATAGTGGGAGACATAATTAAAGTTCTAATTTAATTATGTTTGTCATCATGAGTTGTTTGCTTATGTATTGTTCTTTATTATGTAGATTAAATGGCTTCTTCACTTTCATTGCATTCAATTTTGGATTCAAATAAATTAATTGATCAAAATTATGTTGACTGATTGAGAAACCTAAAAATAGTACTCAGTCAAAAAAAATTCTCCTATATTCTTGATGCCCCTGATCCTAAGCCATTAGGAAATGATGCCACAGATGAAGATAAGTTCATATATAAGATGTGGCAAAATGATTCCCTTACTGTCAAATGCATCATACTTGCCTCTATGAATAATGAATTACAAAGGCAGCATGATGGCATGGACACTCAATCCATATTACTCAATCTAAAAGAGCTTTATAGAGAGCATAGTAGGACTGCTAGATATGAGATATCTAAGCAATTATTTCATGCAAGAATGATAGAAGAAACATCCGTACAAAATCATATTTTGATGGTAATTGACCTAATCACTCGATTAAGTCAATTAGGTTTTGTTATGGATGGAGAGTTAAGTCAGGATTTGATCCTGCAATCACTCCCAGAATCATTTTCTCAGTTTGTCATGAACTATCACATGAATAAACTGAATTCTTCCTTGCCTGAGCTATTAAATATACTCAAGATAGCAGAAAGCTATATCACGAAGGATAAGGCTCCTCTTCTTCTTGTGGATGGGATCTCCAAGAAGAAGGCAGGCAAAAAGGGTTCAAAGGGAAAGTTGAACCCTAAAAGTGGTATAAATAAAAAGAAAAAGAAAAAGAAGATCTCCGGATAGATGACCTATTTTCACTGCAGCAAAATAGGTCATTGGAAGAGGAATTGTAAGGCTTACCTTGCAACCATGAAGTCTGATGCAAATAATGTATCAAAAGGTATGTATGAGATACATACTATATTATCATTAAATTCTTCCATTTCAAATTCTTGGGTATTAGATATCGGCTATGATTTTTATATCTGCAAATCTTTGCAGGGGCTGCAGAAAATTAAGAGTTTGAAGAAAGATGACTTCAAGCTCTATGGCACTGGAGGAGAGTCTATCCAAGCAGAAGCTGTAGGGACAAATATATTGAAGTTACCTTATGGAAAGATCTTAGAGCTTACAAATTGTTATTATATGCCTAAGATCATTAGAAATATTATATCTATACCCTTGTTATTAAAATAAGGTTATAGTCTTAATGTAACGAGTGAAGGTTGCTCGATCAAATATTCTAATGAAAATATTTGTTTTGGCATATTTAGCAATGGTTTGTTGACTCTATGTTTGGATGACAATATATTTCATATTGATGAAAATAGAAAACGTAAGAGAGATGACATAAATAATACTTTACTTTGGCATTGTCGATTAGGTCATATTAGTGAGGCTAGGATTAACAAGTTATACAAAGAAAAGTTCTTTGATCCTTTTGATTATGAATCATTGGAACTTGTGAATCATGCCTCATGGGTAAAATGACCAAGATTCCATTTAGTGGACATGGAGAAAGGACAAATGAGTTATTAGAACTTGTACATACAGGATGTATGTGGTCCTATGACAACTCAAGCTAGAGGAGGATACTCTTATTTTATAACATTCACTGATGATTTATCTAGGTTTGGATACGTGTATCTTATGAAACACAAATCAGAAGCCTTTGATAAATTTAAAGAGTATCAAAGTATGGTCGAAAAAATAAACTGGACAATGTATAAAAATCCTTCGATCTGATCGAGGAGGAGAATACTTATCTAGTGAGTTTCTAGACTATCTTAAAGTTAAAGAGATTCTCTCTGAATGGATACCTCCTTATACACCATAATTAAATGGTGTAGCCGAAAGAAAAAATCATACCTTATTAGATATGGTATGGTCCATGATGTGCTTCACTGAATTACCTATTTTCTTCTGGGTCATGCTCTGGAGACTGCAATTTACATCTTGAATAGAGTTTCTTCTAAATCTGTATCTAGTACTCCATATGACATATGGAGAAGTAAGAAACCTAATCTTAAGTATCTTAAGATATGGGGTTGTCTAGCATATGTCAAAAAAAATTTTGGACATAAACTTGATGCTAGATTAGATAGATGTCTATTTATAGGATATCCTAAAAATAGTATAGGATATTTATTCTACCATCCTACTGAATAAAAGGTATTTGTAAGTAGGCTTGCCACTTTCATGAAAAAAGAATTTATCCTAGAAAAGGGTAGTGGCAGAAATATTGAACTTAGTGAAGTTCAAGAAAAATAAATAAAAATTTCTCAACCAAATAATCACATAAAAGAATCAGATCATATAACTCCTATCCGTAGGTCTAATAGAGTACGAAATACACCTAAGAGGTATGAGTTCATTATTGAGAACAATGAAGCCTAAGTCATTGAGAATGACGAACCTCTGACTTATACAGAAGCAGTCAAAAGTAAGGACTCTTACAAATGGTTGGCTGCCATGCAATCCGAAATAGAATCCATGCACACTAACAAAGTATGGACTTTGGTAATGCACCAGAGGATATAAATCCTATTGGATGCAAATGGATTTTTAAGAAAAAGATTGGAGCTGATGGTCAAATTGAAACCTATAAGGCCAGATTGGTGGCTAAGGGTTTTAGGCAAAAATAGGGGATTGATTATGATGAAACATTTTCACCTATTGCCATGCTCAAATCTATTCAGATTATGCTTGCCATAGCAGCATACCACGACTATGAAATATGGCAAATGGATGTAAAGACTGCCTTCCTTAATGGTTTTCTTGAGGAGGAGGTCTATATGTCACAGCCAGAGGGATTTGAGTCAAATGAGAGACCAAATCAGGTATGCAAGCTTAAGAGATCCATTTATGGATTAAAGCAAGCATCAAGGAGTTGGAACATCCATTTTGATGAAACAGTAAAAGAGTTTGGTTTTATCAAGAATGTGGATGAACCATGTGTGTACAAGAAAACTAGTGGGAGAACCATAGTCTTCTTGGTTCTGTATGTAGATGACATACTCCTCATTGGGAATGATATCCCAATGTTACAATCAGTTAAATTATGGCTATCAAATAAGTTTTTCATGAAAGATTTGGGAGAAGCATCCTATATACTAGGAATAAAGATCTATAGAGATAGATCTAAGAGGATGCTAGGCTTGTCCCAATCTAGGTACATTGACTTAATACTGAAAAGATTCAGTATGGATGGAAGTAAAAGAGGTTACTTACCAATGAGTCAAGGCATACATCTCTCTAAAAAGATGTCTCCAAAGACACCTGAAAGAGAGAAATAGAATGAGTTCTATTCCTTATGCTTCGGCTGTTGGATCAATAATGTATGCCATGTTATGTACAAGGCCTGATGTTGCTTATGCTTTAGGCATTGCAAGTAGATTTCAAGCTGATCCAGGAGAGGATCATTGGAAAGCTGTGAAAAATATTCTTAAGTACTTGAGAAGGACTAAAGATATTTTTTTAGTATATGGTGGTTCTGATCTTAAATTAGAAGCATATTCTGACTCTAGTTTTCAATCAGACCCAGATGATAGCAAATCTATTTCAGGGTATGTCTTTACTCTAAATGGTGGAGCAGTAAGTTGGAAGAGTACTAAGCAGCCAACTGTAGCTGACTCAACCACTGAAGCAGAATACATAGCTGTAAGTGAAGCCGCCAAGGAAGCTGTCTGGATGAAGAAGTTCATCACTGAATTAGGTGTTATTCCTGAAATTAAGAATCCAGTACCACTTTACTATGATAATACTGGAGCTGTTGCTCAAGCAAAGGAACCAAGGTCTCATCATAAATCTAAACACATTCTGAGATGCTTCCATCTCGTTCGTGAAATTATTGAAAGACAAGATGTAGTCATAGAACGAGTTGACACAAAGAACAACATAGCAGACCCATTCACTAAGGCTTTACCACTGCAATTGTTTGATCGCCACCTTGATTGTATGGGATTAAAATATAAGAGTGATTGGCTTTAGTGCAAGTGGGAGATTGAAAGGAATATGCCCTCAAGCCAATCAATTTTTTGGACTGTTTTTGTCTTGCAAACTCATGTAATGACATTGTTAAAGGCATTTATTTCATCATATGTAGTGTCTTATTATTTATTTAAGATTATGATGAATCCCATAAATTAGGGCTATGCTTTTAGGATTATGATGAGATCATACCTTTGAGATCTAAAACCTTAAAATCCTAATTTAAATATTCCTAGTCATTGGGACATTGAGTTAGGAATCAATATTTTTCCAGTAAGACTAGCACATTCTTTGTATGCTCGATTGGGAGGATGATTGATCTCACAATAACTTGTGTATGACACTAATACAAGAATGTGGGTGCTCATTAGAGAATGAGTTCACTGAATTGATCCAAATCGAGAATAATGGAGTCTTATCTACATGTCAATAGATGGTTCTCATAGTGGAATTTGTGCATGTAATCCTTTGACCTGAAACTACCATAGAATCTTATATATATAAATCCATATTTTGGTTCATACTCATTCATGACTCAGTTATGTATGGGATGATCTGATATGGTAGATTATATATATGAAGCATGGAATCGATCACTCCTGGTAAGAGGAAATAGCATCCTACCTGCTTCAAACAAATCAGGACTTTGATCAAAGCATGATGAGAAATTTTCTAATGCATCATCATCATAAGATTGAAAGGAATCATAATTTCATACATCCAGACATTAGTTCCGAAGGATCAAATTGATCACGATTTTCACTGTTTTTTAGATGTGAAACCCAATGGGTCAACCATTAAAATCACACAAAGAGAATTGATTAAGGATCTATTGGATTAGATCATGTTTGCAAGATGAACATGCTAGCACATGTAGCAAACCCTAGCACCTGAATTCGAATTGGATTCGAATTGATTTTCGATTTAGGCTAATTAAGGTCCAATTTGAGCCAAATAAGATTTGGTCTTGAATTGAATTAACCTAGACTGATTGGACTTTAGTTTGGGTGCCACATACTTGAATCCCATACACCAGAGAGTCTCTCTCTTGCGCATGGGAAATCTTTCATGCATAAAGAATTTTTGGCGCATGGAATTAGTTGGCGCCTACCTTCTTTGACTTTTTCCATTTGTTATGTCACGTAAATTTTTTAAGTAGGCATGGACATCAGATATGGGGTGCAGAAGAGTTCTTCTATAGATAAAATACTCTGTTATTATTTTGAGAAGGGACTCTTTGTCGCCTAGGAATTCTTGCCGCCCAAGACTCCTTGCCGCCCTCTCATCCTTGATGCCTCTTGGGATTTTGACTATTCAAAGTTCATCTCCATGCCTTCTTGCTGAATGGGCATCCCATTAAGGGCCACTAGATGGCCATCTTATCTGATCCAAGCTCTTAAAATTATGGCGCCATTTACTTATGCATCATGACTCTTCATAGAAAACTACGTAGAATTAGTCCGAGGAGTCCTTCTGTTTTAAGGCACCTCTTGGACTAAGTCTACATAATTTTAAATGGCATAAAATTTAGATAGGTGTGAGATATGATGATGGGGCATGAGATGTTGATGAGGGAAGGGTGTGAGAAATTAAGATGCCACCCCTACGTACATTATAAATAGGGGTGCGCACACTGATCTTTCTTTCTTACAAGTGTTTTCTATTGTTCAAATTTTTTTCTTCCCTTCTCTTATCCAGACCTTGTCCTTATAAAGATAAGAAGTCATTTTAAGATAAAGAGATTAGGTAGAAAAATTAAGAATATAAGAAAAAAGAAAGAAAGGTAAGGAGAGGTAAGAAAGGTGACATAAAGGCTAAGGTAGGTCTTGTCCGTTTAATTAAAGTTCTTATTATTAGAATTTTAATTATATAAATCAGAGGTGCTGGTGTCTTGATCAAGTTTTTGTATGGATTAACGTTGGAGGATGAACATGTAGGCACCTGGTGGAACCCTGACGGACTATGCCGGCAATTAGGGATAATTTAGGGTTAAGCAATAAGAGGTATATTCTAATACTTTCTTTTATATTACAAATGTATGTTACATGATTTAATTGCTAATAAGGTGGTCCTAGGGATCAGGTTTGGTTTGTTTGATTTCATATTTTTGCTTTGAAATTCATGCTTCCGCCCTGTACACCATGCCTATCAACTTAATCTATTAGGCTGGTCAATTTAAGCACTCTTGATCCCATATAACCAACTCTTAATTCAGTTTGATCAACTACTAGACCTAATTGAGCTACCCAAGCCCGAACTCAATTTTATGAATATGTCTTAAATCTAAAAATTATTAATTTTTAGACTTAACATATTTCATAATCTTAATTCTTAATTAAGTTTAGGATTCACAAACAAAACATGTAAATAAAATCCTAGGATTTCAAGATTTAGGATTTTACAAAAAATAAATTTTAGATTTTTGATTAAGGACGAACGTGCAGCATCCCTATATATCATAAGAACATCCCATCGAATGAGAGGAGAGGGCATTTAAATCCTACTTTATTCTTATGACCAGACGGCCATGGAGAATGCCTTAATCAAAAATATGAAAACTACAAAACTAGTTAGATCTACATCATATATCTCATATATAAAAAATTGATCTAACTATAAACATATTTTGCATACATCTTCATGTATCATATTATGCATATTTTTAGATATAAATTATCTCATAATCATCTAAAAAATTAAATTTAAATTGATCATATCAAATTAAAATCTTTTCTAGATAATTATGTAGAACTATTCTACAACTAGTCTAAACATGCATTCATCATATCTCATATGAAAAAAAATTAAATAACTTTATTTTCTATTTTTTAGATTTTATTATAATATTTATAATAATAAAAATAATAAATAAATAGATCTAAAAATTATAACTAATCAAATTAAATTATGATCATGCTAGACTATACATAGAATAATTCTATTCTATAACTAGTCATGCATCTTGTACAACTTTGATCTAAATTATTTAATTTTTTTAATTTTTAATTTTAGATCTAATCACATCTAATGTAATATCTGAAATTATCAAATTATCAAATCAAAATTAAAATAAAATTAGATCTAATGGAAAATGCAACCTGGCTCTGATATCAGTTGAAGAAAAAACCTAGTTTTTCGGATCAGGTTCATTCAGATCTGATTGGATCAAGAGAGATATTTCAAAAAATTTTCTCTTATATTTAAATTAGATCTGAGATATTTTAGATTTGATATTATTAATCTAATAAAAAAATAAAATAAAATAAAAAATAAATTAAATCTAATTTAATTTTATCTTATTGCGGGTAATCTGATTACCCTGTGATGATCCTGATGTCTACCTGAGGTTTTGAATCTAGCCACGTAAGTGCCTGACCTCTACCGATATCCACTTGGACAGGATCTAAAGATCTCCTTCTTCTTTATCATTTCTTCAAAAATTAAATCTAGATCTGATTTTGAAAATCTTCAAAACTTCTTTCGAAGATGTGAGTTGTCTCTTACAGCAATGCTGCCTTCTTCCTTTTTCTGTCGCCTTTCTCTTGCTTGGATCACACCAAACTTATGTCCAAAAATTTTTAGGCATGGATAGGAGAGAGAACACCTGAAGGTGGCATAGAGGAGGAAGAGGGGCAGCCTTGTGGCATGGGCAATGGGTCAAGCATCTTTGATCTTGGCGCAGACAGGGTTTTTATAGACCTCATTGCACCATGCAGTGCCACATCATCCCGACCAATCATGACTTTCTGTGCAATCAAATCTAAATCTGATTGATGGAATGACATCATCTGATCCAATCAGATGAGAGCCCCTCTAAATCATCCTTAGATGGTGCCAAGATTGGGTCAAAGCAATCTTCTAGGCGCCATCCAAGTAGAATCCCCGTAGCAACTGGAGTCCCATCTATACAGGACTCTAGATGCTTTATCCATGGGTGCATGCCTCCCTAGGCATGCACCCCTTATCCATCTGCTTTTTAGCAGATGGACTGGTCTAAGAACTCTCTCCTATGGTGGCTTGACATATGGACAGATGTCTAAGTATCAAAAGTCAATATTTGACCAAATGTCCGAAATAAGATTTAGCAGGTGACGAAAAATAGCAGATAAATTCATCTCATAAATTAAGACAATCTTTTTCTGACCTAGACAAGCTCCAGTCAAACCAAGTAAAGATACCTGAGTGAGCCCAGACACATTTGGCTCAATCGAGACAAACTTTAATGATAATTAAAGGAGAACATTAGGCTCAATCGTGTGTTAGCACGATTTTCTTGAACCTAATTGAATCTAATTCAAATTAATTGAACTAGATCAGTCTAATTGATGATATCTAGATCAAAATCCTTATTTGTGTGACCCAATTAGTTTAGTTTCGTATGGTAATGAGATATGTCATGATCTCTATCATCGACATCATCGAAATATCTTCCGATGGATCAAAATTTTTCTGATTCAAATAACTAATAGGATTGATCATCTAAATCATTCTAATTGCTAAAATCCACTAGTGACACCTAGCAGCATATGGTGGCAACCCATTAGAACTAAAAATGAACCTCTTAATGCAGTTATCTGTGTGATTAAGTTCTTCTCTCTTGAGCTCCAATTGGATTGGGGTTAAGGTAATCTCGTCAAACCCTAATATCCGTCATATGATTAATCATTCGATTCAAGTCCAATGTGAAAACCTTAATAGAAACTCTTTCTATTATTTCACTCTACTATGGCCATGGGCTTATGGACTTGATTCTCATGATAATCATTGGGCTACTCCTCATCTACCAAGGTAGATAGATTCTCTATTGGTGTAATCTAATTTCTATAATGAACATGCTATAGCAAACGTACACCTCAGAATTTTGAATGGCTAAGAGATCAAGTCATGGTGTAGTCAAACTATAACATCCTCAAGGTGAACTGTCGATGCACCTTAGGTCAAAGAATCAAGCATACAACTGTAGCTTCGAGCTAGTCATCAATGAGAAGGTAGACTTTCTAATGACTGCTCGAGGTGGTCACGCTCAGTGCCCTCATTCTCTAACGAATACCTATACTCTCACTCTGGTGTCTCTATACCATAGACTCGAGACTCATCTATTATAAAGAAGCGATTGTATACCAAGCTTTTGAATCAATCACCATCCTCATGATGATCCTACGGTCAGAAGCATTTTATGAGTTAATAATGAAAATTCATGTCTTAAATTTTCAACTCTTGAAAATAAGAACTATCATTGTCATTAACTTAAGTGATGTATCATAGACACTAAATACACATGATGATAGAAAATAATTCATTTTATTATTTATAGTCAAAATTATAATTTTGCCCTTAAAAGTGTATAACAAGTGTCAGCCAATACTGGCTTCTAGGACACACATATCTAACAGGAGGACCTCGTCCGAATAGAAGGATAAGAAAATATCCAACTATGTTAGAAATAGGAGGAGAACCTTATCCTGATATGGATGAAGACCTCCAGTTATCTAAGATCGGAGGAGGAGAGAGGCCCTTTCAATGGCCTTTTTATGCTCCTATGGCTTTGTTAGGGACAGGAGGAGAAACTCGTCCTAACAAAGATAAAGATCAACCTCATTAGAAATAGGAGGAGGACCTCATTCTGATAGGAGGATAACAAAAAGATCAATGATGTCGGAAATAGGAGAAGAATCTCATATTGACATGGATGAAGATCTCCGATTATCTAAGACAGAAGGAGGGAAGAGGCCTTTTCAATGGCCCTTTTGTGCCCCATGATTTTGTTAGGGATAGGAGGAGAACCTCATCCTAGCAAAGATAAAGATCAACCCCATCACGAGAATCTTGCTCTAACAAAGATAAATACCAACCCCATCAGGAACAGAAGGACCTCGTCCTGATAGGAGGATAAGAAAAAGATCAATTGTGTCTAAAATAGGAGAAGAATCTCATTCTGACATAGATAAAGATCTCCAGTTATCTAAGATAGGAGGAGGAAAGAGGCCCTTTCAATGGTTCTTTTGTTCTCCTGTGGCTTTGTTAGAAACAAAAGGAGAATCTCATCCTAATAAAGATAAAGATTAACCCCGTCAGGAATAGAAGAAGGACCTCATCCTGATAGGAGGATAAGAAAAAGGCCAACTATGTTAGGAATAGGAGGAAAACCTCATTCTGATATGGATGAAGACCTCTGATTATCTAAGATCGGAGGAGAGGATAGACCCTTTCAATGGTTCTTTTGTACTCCTATGGCTTTGTTAAGGATAGGAGGAGGATCTCGTCCTAACAAAGATAAGGGCCAATCCCATCAGGAATAGGAGGAGGACGTCATCTTGATAGGAAGATAAGAAAAAGGCCAACCGTGTCAGAAATAAGAGGAGAATCTTGTCCTAACACAGATGAAGACCTCTGATTTTTTAAGATCGAAGGAGGGGAGAGGTCCTTTCAATGATCCTTTTATGCTCCTTTGATTTTGTTAGGGACAGAAGGAGGATCTCGTCCTAATAAAGATAAAGACTAACCCCATCAGGAATAGGTGGAGGACCTCGTCCTGATAGGAGGATAAGAAAAAGACCAACTATATCAAGAATAGGAGAAGAACCTCATCCTGACATGGATGAAGACCTTCGATTATCTAAGGTCGAAGGAGGGAAGAGGCCCTTTCAACGATCTTTTTGTACCCCTATGGCTTTGTTAAGAATATGAGAAGGATCTCACCCTAACAAAAGTAAAGGCCAATCTCGTCAAAAATGGAAGGAGGACCTCATCCTGATAGGAGAACAAGAAAAAGGCCAACCGTATCAGAAATAGGAAGAAAACCTTGTTTTGACACAGATGAAGATCTCCGATTATCTAAAACAAAAGGAGGAGAGAGGCCTTATCAATAGCCCCTTCATACCTTAATGACCTCGTTAGGAATCGGAGGAAAAGCTATGCAAGCATAGTTGATAACCTCCGGTTGTTTAAAACAAGAGGAGGGAAGAGTAAAAAGCTATGCAAGCATGCGACTGAGATGAAGTTGACGAAATAATATTTTCATTAAAATAAAAAGTTCAATACATGGGAAAGTCCATAAGACCAATTATAAAAGAAAGAAAGAAAGAAAGAAAAATATGCCAAAGTCCTATTTGGAGTCGAACTTCGGATTACCAGCATCGGCCAACACTAAAGATAGCTTCAAGTCTTTGATTTTCTCTTTGAGTTTCTGCTGAACCGCCAGGCTTTCACTCAACAACTTTTTATGCCTCCGTGAGTTATCCTTAACTTTTCTTAACTTCTTTCTTAGCACAATCAACTCAGCCTCTACATCCTTTACAACATTCTGTTAGTAGACCATTTGCATCTTCAACTCCCGCACTTCCGTTTGGCTATTCTCATACAAAATGGACAAGCTCTCCAAAGAGCTCCGTGAAGATAGGACCTCTGTCGAGTCCTTGCTCGAGCTAGCTCGGACCCCTTCAAACAATTATTGTCGATGACGAGCGATCTCATCATCGACCCTTTGAAGCATTTCTTTAAGGTTGGCGACTTGGCCACACCAGTCACGTTTGTATTTGTTATGGGAATCCTCAGCAGTCTGTAATTGATTTTAAAGTTTGGAGAACTTCTTTGTTCAATTTCAGCCGTACTCCTCCTGACTGGTTGACCATACCGAATTTTCTTCGAGTAATCGAATCTTTTCTTGCACAGCTTTCAACTCGACCTCTAGAGAACTTATCTTGGCTGTTAGAGTCCATGTCTTGTTGCTACCGAGCTTCTTCACCTATTCCAACTCCTCTGTCAGATGATGCTTTTTATTGATATAGTCCATAGCATCTTTTTTATGGACTTGATGAAGACGAGTAACTTCAATTGTAGCTTCGAAATAGTGCTTCTTCAATTTTTGAAGTTCGTCCTCTACTTTCTTTAATTTCCTCTTAGCTTGACGAACCTCCCTCTTCATATTCCTAATGGCAGATCGTAATGAAAGGCTTTGAGGTAGCGGGGCAGCATCGGTGGGAGGAGTTGAAGCATGGTTATCTTCACTAGAAAGATTCTTAAAAAGAAAAAAAACATGCACACCACAACATAAACTTAAAGTAAATTTATTTTCATTAATCAAAATGCTCCTCGAATACAAGAAAGAAGGCAAGTAAAAAGAAAAAATATAAATTAAGAGATCTCAGACCTCTGGAGGGGCAATCGAAGAGTTCGATGCTGCATCAATCAAGCCCAGCTCTTTGACAGCAGGCTCGATGAAGGGAAGATCGATTGCGGCGCTAAATGGTCCCTTTTCTTCTCCAGAGGCTTCTTCAACAAGGAAGTCGAGGTCAAGCTTGTGAAACTTGCTAGCAATCTTGCTCTTGTAAAGCTCGAACCCCTTGATGAAGGCTTCCTGGCCGAACTTGACATTCAGCTCTCTCATCTTGAAGGAGACTTTGAAGTCCTCAATCGCCTGGGCTTTCACCTCCGAGACATGGCTTGAGATTTGCCCCCTCAAATCAATAACCTTAGCTTCAACCTTCTTCCTCCTCTCTTCTTCCAAGGCTAGGATGACCTTCAGTTCTACCGATGCTTGCTCTTCCTTTTTGAGTGTCTCTTGAAGAGCTTCGATCTCGATTTCCTTCTTCCTCATAAGACGATCGATCTCCGCAACTCTCTTCTCCTAGAGATGGATGACCTCGGCTTGATGATCCTCTTGGGTCTTCAATGCTTCCGACCTCAAGTGGTTCATCATTTTGATATGAGCGAGCAACTAGTGACCCGACTATAAGAAGCAACCTGAGTTAGACGTACGCACGCACGTAAAGAAGGAGAAGAAAGAAAGGACAAAGTAGCCACCTTGAGGAAGGCCCTGAGGAAATTCCAAGTGCGCTTCTCATTATTGAAGTCAGCGATCTTGTCCACCACCTTAGGTAGGGTGAACTTGTCAACCAGATCCCTGATAATGCTTTGGTTGTAGAAGAAATTTTCGTTCGAGTCCTCATCGCCGTTGTCAGACTTGCTGGGATGAGCTTTATGCCAAAGTTTTATCGTAATTGACTTTTGTTTCTCCTTTCTTTTCTCTTTCTTCTCTCCTCCCATAGGAAGCTTCGAGACTTCAACGTCGGCAGGAGGACTTGAGGGTGTGGGGGGTGCCGCAACCCCACCTGTAGCACCCACCTCAGCAATTGAAATAACCTCGGCATCTCCAAAAACCTCAAAAATGGTAGTAATATTAGTCAGAGCAGCAAAGCTTGGGGTATCAACCCTTGCCTTCTTTGAAGCCTCACAGGGAGCCTTCCCTTTACTCTTGTGCGCTTGCAGCCCCTTAGCAAGCATCTTAGCTGCTTGAGCATCCATTTTTGATATGAAAAGAAGAGAGAACGATCATAAAAAAAAAAAAATTAAGTGTGGTGATATACCAATGGGGTTAAAAGGACTTAGGTCTATATTAAATAAGGTCTGATCCTTCAGAAGTTTAGATAAAGAAGGAGCTCGATAGTTCCTGAATTTATTGGTGGAATCAAGATCGTCCCTCTCTAAACTAGAAGCTTGACAAATCGATTCTCTAAGCAAACCCCAAGGAGGGAGTCTTAATTCTAAGGTCGGACAAGATACAAAGAAATATCTCTTCTTTCAATTGTGAATAGAAGAAGGGATGCTTTTCAACGATTCCTTCTTGCCGAACTGGGACGAGAAGTACCATCAGTCCTTCGCAGAAGGATGATGCTTAAAAAAATAATAGTTTTGGAGTAGGAAAATGATTAGACAAACTTTGGTAGAAAAACAAAGGAAGATAAATCTGACGACGAACCTAAAGAAATTCGACACTACAGAAGTAAGGAAGATATTCAAAAAATGAAAAAAAGCTACCACGAAAGGGGGAGGGAATGTCTTAGTCCGACATAAAAAGTTTCTGAGTACAAACAAAAGCATCCTGAAGGAGGAGAACAAGCCTGGTCACTTGGCTTGGAGAGTTTCAATTCATATTCAAGAGGAATTCCATATTGGATTCGAATAAGAAAAAGGTCGTTCGAAGATAGGGAGTATGGAATAGTTTCGGGTACGAAATTTGATCAGGGCACAACCCTAAATTTGATAGTTTCTTGAAAATTAGTATTTTAGAGAGATGGGCCAGATGGACTCCTAGAATTAGACGATTGTGAAGTTTTAGAAGACATTCAGATCAAAAAAAGTTTGAAAATCTCAGAGAAAATGATGAGAAAAAGATAGTAAAATCTTAGGGAAAAAATAGCAGAACTCATATAGAAGACTAAAAAGGCTGAAAATAAAAGAAAAGAAGAGAGAAGACAACTGAGGACTAACCTAGATTGCTAAGAAGATGACCCAAGGGATGAGATGTAGTTGAAGAGGACTCCGACAGTCGGAAGAGTCACGAATGAAGGAAAATAGGGCGAGACGGTCGAGAAAGCAGAAATCGATCGATGATAGTTAGAGAATCAGCAGGAAAGCCGGAGCACTTCGACGAGAAAAGAATGAAAGAAAGAGAAGAAGGAGAAAGCATAGATGAAGATGGGGCATTGGAAGGAAGAGGATAGGTTTAAATAGGAGCAAAATCGGGGGAAGTTATGATTGCAACATCTTCTCAACCGAACCCAACCTGCCATGTGTCCCACTCATCCCTGATGCCTGATGAAACAATAATTACACCAAATGAGGAGCTCCATGCCATTCAAGTTTTCGAGGAAACCTCTCCTTTCAGGTCATTCGGTATTTAACCCCATCACCAATTCAAAAAGAAACCAAAAAGTGTTGGGGGTAAAACAACCCCTATTGAAGTCCTTAGCTTTCGACCCCTATTCTGAAGAAATTCATCGATTCTCCCAAGTACAAGTCCACCAAGCACTTTGGTTGAAGCAATTTTTCTATACTCTCTTCATTCGAAATTCAAACTCTGGAGTAGGGAGACAAGCGTTGGGGGTAAAACAATTTCTGTCGAAGTTCTTAGCTTCCGACCCCTATTCTGAGGAAATTCATCGATTCTCCCAACTACAAGTCCATAGCATAATGGAACCTGGCCAAGCAGTCTTGAACGTTGAAGTCCTGTATCGCAAAAAATGTGCTCTTTCTTGTCAAACTCCTTCAGTCGCACTTCTTTCAGATAAACTCTCTATTGGAAAATGTGTACCAAATCTAATCGTTAGTCTATTGACGGTTGTGCTACATTGTATCTATAATTAATTCATGAATAAATTAAATATATTTTTGATATTTTTCATTATAAAGTATTCATCTTCTAACGAACTTCATTATTATGATGAAGTCCTTAGAACTATTTAGCTTCGATAAAGAGATGATTTATCGATTAGTTCTTAAATCTATTTACGATCAAATGATAGGTTGTTAATTAGGACAACAACATCTATCGAGAATAGGTCACTGTATACCATATAGGTTGGTTATTCTCTTGACCAAGAAATGTAGAGATACTGGTATGGCATACAGATAGGTGTATGGGTACATCGTCATTGAACGTAACCAACTTCAAAGCATTCTACTATCAGAAATATCTCTGATGGGATATAGGTATAAGTGTCTTTTAGACTTGAGATCGCTTTAGTGACTTACAAGCAACTCACTATGCTTTGATACTGGACTAACTGAATTTCTAATTCAGTAACGGAAGATTTTTGGGCATAGTCAAGTACTTATGAAGTCGAAATGTGATCAAGATAGAATTGACCACTCCAAGAGTTGGAGAAGAATGTATCACTGTATTTCAATATAGCAAAATTTTGATCAAGATAATCTATCAGATGGATTTGATATTTTGAAATACAATGTGGATAGCCTTATGAGAGTTAATAGTTGAACTCTGAGATGTTCTATGAGCATTTTGGTCAAGAGGATGAATTATATAGAAACTATATCTACATGAATTCTAAGGATATTGTCCTACATATTCGACCTATTCGGTCGTCAGGTACCATTACTAGATGGTTACTTTGATTAGTATAGAAATCTATTCCTACACTACCGACTTAGATTCGAACCTATAAGGTCACATACATTAGAGCTCTCGATCTGATCAGATGATTGATTAATGATTAAGAATCATTCTAGGATTAAACAATTAATACAATTGATGTTTAACCTAGTACAAGTGTTACAGGAGGATCGATTAGCAATTGATTGCTAATTGGCTTAATTTGATTAAGCCAAATGAATGAGATTAAGTATAATTAAATATAATTTAATTAGATTTGGTTTAGACTTAATCGGATTAAGTTCAATTGATTTATTGGATAAGCCAAGTGCAAGGAAGAACTAGTCCTAGTTCAACTAGGACTTGGATCAACCCAATTTTTTAATTTGATTAGAAAATTAAATTAGAATTTAATTTAATTTAATTTAATTTAATTTAATTCTTAATTAATTTAGAATCTAATTTAATTAGGTTAAATTAGTTTTAGTTTGATTTGGTTTGAGAAACCATCTTGGACCAAGTCAAAATTGGAATCCTAGTATGACTAGGACTTCCTATTCCTTGAGCCATTGACCCCTCACGCCCCCCACGCCCCTTCTCTTTGATTTTGAACGTGGAAAAACTTTTTCCCAGGCCCTCATGCATGCCCATAGCCTTCTCTTATTTCTTAGATGGCATTTGGTTGTGGACCAAGTCAAACTAGGAGTTGGTTTCGATTTAAATTCTATGAGATAGAATTTTAAGCATCTAAAACTCCTCCTTCCTTTATGCTGTCCACATCCCTGATTTTTCTCTCCATATTTTATGGGAAAGAGGAAGATTTTGTATGCTTATTTTCGGTGGTCCATGGTGTAAAGAAAGGAGGAGGCGCTCAAGTGTTGGGTGCCCCAACTAGTTGCCTATTTTGGACTTGCCTTGTCTAGGTATTTGACCTAGACAAGACTCTTCCATATCTCAATATTTAAAATAAATTTTGAATTAATTTTTTTGTGGATTCTAGATCATTGAGAGAGTTTTGAGGCATATAAAAATCAAGATGAAAGAATATTGAGGCATGGGGATTTCATCGACATCAATATAGGTGTCTAGGTGAGAGAAAATAAGAAGAAGAAGGATTCTTCTTCTAGGATTTTTCTTTGATCTCTTCCTCCTTCTTTAGAGATTTTTGAAGGTGTCACAGGTTCAAAATCTTTTTCTCTTCCTTCTAAAAATTAAAGAGTCCAATATTTGAAGAAGATGATTTTAGATCGATCATCAAAAAAGGATCAACACAGTAATAGTATACTATGCATATTTCCTACATCAGGACTTCTGATCATGATTCGTGGGCTCATGTGAATAGCTCCTAGAGATCGGATGTGTGTACGGCTTACAACTTCATCCTCAAGCCTAGATCAGTAAGTTAGAATATCTAACTTACACAGGTAATAGATCTGATCTATTATTTTCATACTAGCATTAGATGTAGTGTATATACATGTTGATGTGATCAACATATTTTAACTTCTTCTTTATATTTTAATTTTTGATTTAATGATATGCCTTGATCATATAATAGATCCTAGATCTAGAGTATTTTTTGATATTCAAAATTAATTTTAATTAATTTTAGTCTTTCACTGTCACATCTTGAAAAAGTTTCAAGATCTAATCTTGAAACCCTAGTTCCAATAATTGGTATCAGAGTCTAGGTTTATTATTACATTATTATTTGAGCATGTTTAGATTATTTTTTAAATTAGATTTAATTTATGATTTAATTATTAAATCTAAAATTAAAATCTTGATCATACGAACTACTATAAGATTATCCTGCTATATGATTTATCTCTTATAGTGGAGAGGTTGTCCTAATTCATATTAATTTACTTCTAATCATAAATTTATTAGATATGATCTAATTTTATTTATAATTTTATATATATAATAGTTTTAAATCTAAAAATAAAAAAAAAATTAGATTGCATGGACTGCTATAAGGTTGTCCTACTGTAAGATTTATCTCTTATAGTAGAGAGATTGTCTTAGTATGTGCTGATCTCAGACATTAATTATAAAATTTTAGATTATGTCTAAAAAATTTTATGATATAATTAAAAATATTTTAATCTAATTTTAATCATCATAAATATATTAGATTTGATCTAAGATAATTTATGATTGATTATAGCTGAAATTATTCAATTACATGAACTTGTTTAGATTAGATCTAAAATAGTTTCATGCTTATCTTACTTGCATATTGATTATGAATCAAACATGTAACTTGATTGATAGAACCATATTATAAAAATATTTTATAAATATAAAAATTATTTTTGAAAAGCTGAATCCCAACTCTCAGTCCAAAACTTAATTAAAAATTAAAAAGTTGTTTGATTAGGATCTAATATTGTGAAGTTGTTTGATTAGAATTTAGGATTATGAATTGAAGATCCTAAGATACAAATCATAACACATTGGGTTAAATGAGTTAGTAAAAATTAGATCCATTAATTGGATTAGAACTAGGGTTAGATTAAAAAATAAATTTAATTAAAAAATTAATTAAATCTAATCAATTATTATCTTAGATTAGATCAAGGATTCTCTAGATCAATTACAATAGTTGTAGTTGGTCAAGTCCATATCTTTAACAAGATCGAAGATGGACTTGATTCTTCGCTATGTGGTCTAGCACAAACTATTAGGTTGATCTAATTGAAACTAATTAAACCAATTAATGTCTAAGATAAATTAGACTAGTGATCTTTAATTGGCAGCCTGCTTACTTGGCTATTTCTGATGGTGTTTAAGGTAAGTTTTGACAGACCCTCCTACTGATCGAACTTACTTGGTCTCTTGATAAAATTATATTTTGATCAGATCACTTGACTATTCAAGCTAACCCATGTCAGCTAGGTAAATCAGTACGACTGATTTAGGTGCTCC
This sequence comes from Cocos nucifera, assembly GCA_006176705.1. Lineage (NCBI taxonomy): Eukaryota > Viridiplantae > Streptophyta > Magnoliopsida > Arecales > Arecaceae > Cocos > Cocos nucifera. The sequence continues at coordinate 181,561 of QRFJ01002460.1, read as the reverse complement.
TAAATCAGCCTATTAATGATCTTCCTTAAGCTAACTTGGTGAAGCCAGTGGGAGGATCATGACAAGTTGGTTCATCTGACTTTCTCTCTTTAAATCAAATCAATTAAATCCTCTAAAATTATTAGATCCTTAAAATAAAATAGTTATGGTGATAACTAGATCATAGCCTTCCATTAAGTGGATGATAATGGATTTATTAGTTGGATAATCATTAGAGGCCCATAGGCCTGGTGCTTATCCGTTAATGAAATTATCATTCATAATATGATTTCTTGGCTGTGTCTATTTAAATGATGGTTAGGTTGACCAACCATAGTTGGACTTAATCATTTAATAGTTAGATGGATCAAGTATGATCATGTTAATGATTGGACCTAACCAAAACTTTTAGTGGAGGCCCTAGCCTACTGAAAAGATACCTGAGGTAGAATTAAATTATTAAAAATTACTTAAAAAAATAATTAGTTATGAACCTATCCTTAAATGTACATGGATTGACCAACCATAGTTAGGCTTGTATGCAGTCTATGTGGAATCTAGTACCCACTAAGAAATTAAGACAATTCCTCGAATTGGAGGTAGAGACTCCTAGTTTGAATAGAATAGTGGGAGGAACCTTTTGATTAAAGTCCAAATCTTTAGGTTCAATGAATCAATTACTAATTAAACTTTTGGTTCTCCTTTATGAAGTTAAATTCTAACCACGGTTGGTCCATTCACTATTAGATAGTGATAAACTTATGGAACCCAACTTCGATGATAAGTATCAAAAGTTGAATATTGTTCAGCGGTACGAAATGGTTCATGTTGGGGCTTCTATGCCCAGTTTAAACGTATGATCCAAAAATAATCTAGATCAGATAGAATGCTTCCACTGTAAGAAGCAGGGGTATTGGAAGAGAAATTGTCCTCAGTATCTTAATTTTCATGACCCTAACAAGCTAAAAAAGAGAGATGAGCAAGTAATTGTAGATCAAGAATGTTATATGATAACATCTTATAATTTCTCTATTTGTGATACTTCTACTTGAGTATTAGATACCGAAAGTCCGATCCATATTTGCAATATGTTGCAAGGACTTCAAATTAATAGAAGATTTGAAAATAATGAACAATTTCTGAATGTTAGAGATGGAAGGTTTGTTCCAGTTCTAGCTATGAAAATAGTTTAACTTATTCTCAATACTAATATCATTTCTTTAAATGAATGTCATTATTGTCCTTCCTTTCTGATGAATATAATCTCTGTTAGCCTTTTGGCCAAAGATGATTATTATTTATCTATAAAGAAATATTATTGTGATATGATTATGAATGATATTACAATAATATAAGGATAATAAAGAAAAGATATTTACATTTTATCACAGTCTATGAGTATAATGTACACTTCTAGAAAATATCCTAGATTAGATAATATCTCTGATATCTACCTATGACACTATAGGCTAGGTCACGTAAATAAAAATAGGATAAATAGGTTAACTCAAGAGAAAATCCTCGAAGTCAGTGATTATAAATCACTTTCGACCTATGAATCTTGTCTTCTTGGTAAAATGACCAAGTCACCTTTTACTGAAAAGGATGAAAAAGCGACTGAGCTCTTAGGTCTAGTACATACTGATGTATGTAGACCAATGAGCATAGGTGCCAGAGGTAGATACTTCTATTTCATTACTATCGCAGATGATCTATCTAGGTACGGATATGTTTATCTAATAAAACATAAGTCGGATTCATTTGAAATGTTCAAAAGATTCTGAAGTAAAGTAGAAAAATAAACTAGAAAGAGTATTAAAACTCTTTGATCGGATTGAGGAGGTGAATATCTATCTAGTAAGTTCTTGATATATCTAGAAGAAAATGGGATTCTCTCACAGTGGACTCCTCTAGGAATACTACAGCATAATGGTATATCAAAAAGGAGAAATCGAACCTTATTAGACATGGTTCAATCCATGATGGAATTTTCTAGTCTGCCTATTTCATTTTGGAGTTATGCTCTTGAGACTGTATATTATATATTGAATAATGTATGGAGTAAATCTGTCGCAAAGACTCCATATGAGATATGGACTGGGTGTAGGCCTATACTCTCTCAATTACGGGTTTGGGGTTGTCTGGCCTAAGTCAAACATTTGCATACAGGTAAGCTTGGACCTCGGTCTGATAAGTATATATTTATAGGGTATCCCAAAGAAAGTAAGGGTTACTATTTCCACCATGCTGAAGAACAAAATGTCTTCATCAGCCTTAAGGCCATCTTTTCAGAAAAGGAGTTCCTTAGTGAAGGAACTATTTTTTCTAAGGTTGAACTTGATGAAGTTCAATAGGTAGAAAAATCGACATCTGTAGCTGAATCTGAGTTGGATTTGGTTAGATCAGATCTGGAGCCTAATGTACCTACACTATTAAGGTAATCCAATAGAGTATCGCGTTAGCCAGATAGATACTATAGTTTTTTGATCCAGGATGGTGATCCCATCACTACTACAAAAAAAAGTTACGATAGTGGTTACGAACTACTGTCGTAGCCCAAAAAATTACTGCCATAGGCTATGACAGCGATTTTCTAACCGCTGCTACTATGGTCATCATCGTAGCTCTATGGTAGCAGTTGTTGCAGCAGTTGTTTGAACCGCTGCCATAGATAGCCTATTGCAGCGATTTATAAATCACTGCAATAGATCGACCTATAGCGGTGGTTATGTAACAGCTACCATAGTTAATCTATAGCGGCAGTTACATAATCACTGCCATAGATAATCTATAGTAGCAGTTTCTTAACTATCGCCATAGATCTAATGCAGCAGTTAGCACCATTTGCATCAGGAATCTATGATAGCAGTTGCTACGAATATGGCAGCGGTTATAAAACTACTGCCGTAGATCTTGAATAATTAAAAAATAAATTTTTTATTTTTTTATATATTTTATTTGATAAATATAGATATATAATATAAAAAAATATAATAAATATAAAAATTATTTTGAAATGCTAAAATTTTATTATGGAGTAAAATTTATTATAATATTTTTTTAAAAAAATAAAATACATCAAAAATCTCCTAAATCTACATCATCGTTGTCATCACCGAGAGCAGGAGCTGGAGCTAGAGTTGGAACTGGAGCCAGAATTCGGGCCAACATATCCTCGAAGCCTATGATAGCCCTAACCATTATTACTATAGTGAATGAAGCCCCTAATGAACTAACACGAACATAAATAGTAAAAAGTTTGCTAAAAAAATGTTGATGTTGTATATCGCAAATAGTAGAACTATATGCATGATTAGAGTAATGACATTATGCTTCTTTTTTTTTTTGGGGGGGGGGGTGAAGGTAGCAGCATTTTATTAGATAGGCATAACATGCAATGAAGCTATGGCCATAACAAAGTTGCAGTCTGATAGTTCGATCTTCAAGGTACATAGTCTTAGAAAATCAATGCCAATTGTAGCCTGTTCATCATGAATAAAAGACTTGTAAGAACATCACACATAAAGAGTAAAAATAAATATAATAAAATACATTCACTTCTTTTATTCCACAAGCATGGTAGAACATTAAAATGGTAACGAGAGCAAGAAAAGATGACAAAGAGCAACTTGAATATTGACCAAAAAAATTAAGTTGTACAACAAACTTCTATCCTCATTTTCTGGGAATACACAAAGAGATATAATCAATTAATAGTTCCAAAGGAAATTCTCTGTTCATCTATAATTTAAAAGATGTCTGTTCATTTAAGCCTTTTTGAAGAGAATTAATGAGAAACATAATCCAGCTAATCTCTAAAGATTGCACAGTATGCCACCTCATAGAATAGTTTGAAAGACCTCAAATAGATTCTTTAGAAATTAGTTGATCCATCATCTTAAAAAGGATAATTTAAAAGATGCCCGATCATGGCAATATAATGCATAAAATCATTTGAAGAAGTAAAATTTGAATTAGCAAGAACTGAATAGAAATGAGAAATAATACAATATGCATCGACATAAAAACTTAATTTAAAATTAAAATATATGATGGATTTCATTGAGTCACAGCAACTTGAAATATCATAAGTCTAATGAGAGTCCCTAAAAGTTACGTTAAATGTGTTCGATAAGACAGGCACAAAAAGGGAAAAATAAATAATTTTTAAAAGTAGACTCAATTGCAAACAGAAATGAATCGAGACAAAGTCAAATTTGGTATTCAAGCTTTGGTAGGTCAGCCAATTAAGAATTACGATATAAATGATGATTTTAAGTTGCTTAATATGCCAATGATATGTAAACATGCCTACCTCATTTTATATAGAAAAAGATAGTTTGCAAGAAATAAATATCAACAATAATTTGAAAATGAACCAAGATGCTGGCTATCACAGTGAATAAGAAGGCATTGTTAGATGTCGGTTATTAGTTTATTTCTATAAATTTTATTAGGCTGCATTGATATAAATAAAAGTTTTGAAAAGCAAATAATAGATAATTCATCTCTGGTGCAACATTCTAATGATGGAGCCAGGGGGATAAGGCCGGACCCCCTCCCTCCCTCTCTCGCTCTCTTGATCTTCCACTCTCCCTCGATCTCCCTCGTCGGCGAGGTCGAACCTCCTCCCTCCCAATGATGGCAGCGAGGTCAGATCCCTTCCTTCCTCTCTCAAGTATGGATCCGTCGGATATTCAAATTTGGATTCGGTACTAGTAATTAAAATTGGATCCGAATCTAAATATTCAGGTTCCAATCTGAATCAAATCCATTGACAGATCTAGTCCACAGCCATCGATATGGCACAGCTTAAGGCTACCACCATGACACAGCCTAAAAACTATGGCATGCAGATAATTATAATATTTATAATAAATATTTATAATATTTATTATAAATATTCTATAAATTATTATTAATATACATGATTAATAAATAATACTATAAAATTAAAAAAAATATACCTGCGGCTATAGAGAGCGGGTCGCACCGAAAGCTCTGAGGATCGTTGGCGACGATGCTAGAGGAGGATGACGGCACTAGAAGTAACCTGCGAAACAAAAGTAAGATAGTGAGATAGAGAAGAGAGAAAAAGAGGAAAGAGAGAGAGAGCAGGGGCGGTCGAGGATGGGGGCCAGGGAGAGGGGGCACAGTGATGAGGAGGCCGAAGGAGGCTTCGCACTCGATCGAGAGAGGGTCAGAATGGTGCTGGTGGTGGGGGTGTGGGTTTCATTGGGGCCGAAGGAGGGTGAAGGGGGGCTCGTCGGAAGGGGGATTTGGTTTTGCACCAGGGTCAAAGGAGGATAGAGTGTAGGGGAGGGGTTTCATGGGGGGCCGGCAAAGGGTTGAAGGTGGATGGAGATTCGTCGGAGGGGGGTTTCACAGAGGGTCGAGGAAGGGTCGAATGGGGGTTCGTCGAAGGGGGGTTCGCTGGGGACCAAGGGAGGGTCAGATGGGGGGCGGGGTGGGGGGATGGGGTTTCGTGGGGGGTCGAGCCAGGGTGGAAGGGGGTTCATCGGAGGGAGGATTCATGGGGGTCGAGGGAGGGTTGGATAGGGGTTCGCTGGAGGGGGCCTTTCACTGACGGTCGAGGGAGGGTCGGATGGAGGGGTGGGGGCCAGATGGGGGTGGCGGGGAGGGGCGGCTGGGGATGGGGGGCTCAAAGGGGGAGGGGGAAGGAGGGCGATGCCGACTGGGTGGAAGGAGGTGTGACACTGACCAGGGGGGAGAGGGCGATGCCGGTCGGGGGGGGAGGAGCCTCACTGACAACGAAGAGGAGGGGGAGAGAGAGATCAAGCGTGCACAAGAGGAAAGAAAAAATTTAAGAATTTTTAACCTAACCTACGGTAGCGGTTATCGAACCACTGCTATAGATCTACGACAGTGGTTATCCAAAATTATTGCCATAGATCTACGTCAACAGTTATAGCCATAGATCTACATCAGTGGTTCTATAACCGCTGTCGTAGATCTATGGCAGTGATTTTTGATAACCACTATCGTAGGTTGGAAATAATTTTTTTCTTATTTTTTCTCTAAATATTATATAATTTTAAATTTTAATATTTATGTTCATTATTCATTATCTAAATAATTATCATTAGAGTGTCGTCACAAAAGGTCGCCTCGATCCGATGGCCCTAGCTTCATCAATCAAAAAAATTTGATTTCGACGATCATGAATAACAATGCAATGATCTAATAGATGGAGACCTCCGATGGATCTTAAAATCTGTAACGATGATCTTGATGATGTTTGTAGCATATTATCAAAGTTTTACTTCAATCGGATATCGTTATCATGGTCAATTTAGTATGGAATGATTTCGGCTGTTAAATTAGAAACAAGCGATCAAAGGATTAAACGGCATTCGATTATGAGATAATTTTTTAGTTAAACAATCTTTATCATAATTTTAAATATTTTATACAATGATGATGGTAAAATTTAAATCATTTTTATATAAACTGTTCATGTTAAGTAGATATTGTAAAAGCACAAGCATAAAAACCAGTAAAGTTTCAGAATGGTTATCAGGAGACGTATAGTTTTAGATCGTTCTTCATCTCACGAGTTAAATTTTATAATCACCACCATAAAAAATGATTAAAGTAGTAGCCAAGATCATTTATAAAAAAAAAATTATCTCATAATTGGACACCATTTGGTCCTTTGATCACTCATTTATTATTTAACAGTCGAAACTAATCTATACTAAATTGACCAAGATAACGATATCCGATTGAAGTAAAACTTTGATAGTATGCTACAAACATCACCAAGATCATCGTTGCATATTTTTTAATCTAACAGAGCTCTCCATCTATCAGATCATCGCATCATCATTCGTGGTCATCGAAATCGAATTTTTTTGATCGACGAAGCTAAGGCCATCGGATCGAGGTGATCTTTTATGGCGACACTCTAATGATAATTATTTAGATAATGAATGGTGAAGATGGACATTAAATTTTAAAATTATATAATATTTAAAAAATATATATATGACAGTGGTTACAATTAATCACTACCATAAATCGAATTATAGCAGCAATTTCTACTAATCGCTACTATAGGTCCGACTTATGACAGTGGTTACAATGAACTGCTGCTATAGATCGACCTATGATAGTGATTTTTTATAATCACTGCTATAGGTCCGACCTACGGCAGTAATTTTTTGTAACCGCTGCTATATGTCGGACCTATAGCAGCGGTTACAAAAACCACTATCATAGGTTCGACCTATAGCAGTGGTTAACAAAAATCATTACCGTAGAAGCTATGACAGTGGTTTCAAAAATCACTGCCATAGTATGCACTATCATAGGCCATTTTTGTAGTAGTGCATCAAACTCGATGAGAACGATGATGATCCGATCATCTATATGGATGCGTTGCAAAGATCCAATTCTGAGAAATAGCTTGAGATCGTGAAATTCAAAATAGAGTCCATGAAGGTCAATGATGTGTGGATATTGGTTGACCCACCCGAAGAAAATAAATCCATTGGGTGTAAATGGGTCTACAAAAGAAAAAGAGGCATAGACGAAAAGATAGAGACCTATAAAGCCTGTCTGATTGCTAAGGGATATCGTTAATATTATGGTATTGACTATGACGAGACATTGTTCCCTATGATAATACTCAAATCCATTCGGATAATGCTTGTGATAGCTATCCATCTGGACTATGAGCTCTGGCAGATAGATGTGAAGACAACTTTTCTAAATGGAGAGCTAATCGAAGAGATGTATATGATATAACCTGAGGGGTTCACATGCACAGATGAGTCCAAGGTGTGTAAGCTTCAGAGATCTATTTATAGATTGAACCAGGCATCTCAGAGTTGGAACAAGTGTTTTGATAAGATGATCAAAACGTATGGTTTCATTAAGAATAGAGAAGAACCCTGCATTTACAAATAGACAAATGGTCCAGTAGTGGTATTTCTTATCTTGTACGTGAATGATATTCTCTTAATCATGAATGACATTCCTACACTATAAGAAATAAAAGTTTGATTGTCATCACAGTCCTCCATGAAGGACTTGGATGAAGCATCCTATATCCTAGGGATGAAGATCTATAGGGATAGATCTAAAAGGATGCTTGGATTATTTCAGTCCATGTACATAGATACTGTACTGAAGAGATTCAGCATGGAGAATTTCAAAAAGGGCTATCTCTTGATAGGCCATGAAATTTCTCTCTCTAAGAAGGATTATAAAACAACTCTTAAAGAGAGAGAGCGTATGAATAGAGTTCCATATGCTTTGATAATGGGATCTATCATGTATGCCATGATATGTACGAGATCAGACGTGGCATACTCACTAGGAGTAGTGAGTAGATACCAGTCTAATCCTAAAGAAAATCACTAAAAAATGGTTAAAACCATCCTTAAGTATTTGAAAAATACTAAAGACTAATGGTTGGTTTATGACGAGTCAGATCTAAAACTTATGAGACTTACAGACTCCAGCTTTCAATCTGACCATGATGATAGTAGAAACATGTCGAGATATAACTTTATTCTAAATGGTGGAGCTATTTGTTGGAAGAGTTTTAAGCAGCATATTATGGCAGACTCTATTTGTGAAGTAGAGTACATCGCAGCATCAGATGCCATGAAGAAAGCTATATGGCTGAGAAAGTTTTTCATCGAGCTTGGAGTAGCACTCTCCCTGGATGGTCCGATCCTGCTCTACTGCGATAGCACTAGTGCCACAGCTCAGACGAAGGAACCAAAGGCACACTAACGGACGAAGCACATCTTGCACCGCTTTCACTTGATCCGAGAGATCGTGGATCGAAGTGACATCGACCTTCAGAAGATCGATTGAAAGAAGAACCTGGCTAACCCCTTCACTAAAGCCTTGGCGATAAAGGAGTTTGACAACCATAAGTAGAAGATGGGTATTAGATACTGTACCGAGTAGTTTTAGGATAAATAGAAGTTGTTGGAAAATGTGTCCAAAAGTCAATCGTCAATCTGTTGATGGTTGTGCTACGTTATATTTGTAATTGATTCATTAATAAATAAAATATATTTTTAGTATTTTCATCACAAAGTATTCATCTTCTAATGAACTCTATTATTATGATGAAGTCCTTAGGACTATTTAGCTTCGATAAAGAGAGAATTTATCGATTAGTCCTTAAATCTATTCACAACCAAATTATAGTAGTATCAACTTGCTCTGATACCAAACTATTAGGATATCAGCTACTCTGATACTGTTTGTTAAGGATCTAGTATCAAATTATTATGGCAGAAAGAAGAAAGAAATAAAATAAGAAAAGAATCGAGTACGTGAATTAGTCTAAAGGCTCGCCTCCATGGGGCATGCAAAGCTTCACTATGAAAGAAAAAAATAGGTACAAGAGAAGAACATCCACTCTCAACTCACCGTACATAAATCTTTCTCAACTAGAAGCTACCCTCATAAAAGCTCTCTAAGAATTCTAAGAAGATCTAAAGAAGCTACAAGATGCTTTACTCTCATAGTCTCCTCATTGGATGCTATTCACCTATTGCTTCTCTCTCTCGTGGGTTGTACGTACTCGACGCTCTACTAAGCTCCTCTTGGTGGTTGTCTGAGCCTCTCTATGTGCCTCTCATGTCACATGCGCCATCTCTTTTGCACCATAGCACCTCAGTCCTTTAAATAAGATGAGAATCCTCTTCTCGGCAATTTACAAGAGTCTTAATAGGGCTCGTTCTCCTAATATGAGTCGAACATGTTCTTGATGGAGTCTTAAAATATTTTTTGACCTTCAGATCATGACTGAAATCCTTAATGGCCGCTGGATCCTGAGGTCTACATGCAACTCTCGTAGACCCTTTGGATTAATCATAATTCGAGTCCAAATAGAAAAATTCCTATCATATTTTATTCGGCTCCATCGAACCGGCTCGATTAGAAATCGAGCTGGCTCGACTGCATCTCATCTGAACTCCTGCTTTCTGTTTGCCTGAGAGAGCTAGCTCGATTATGGTTCGAGCTGGCTCAATCTCAATCTAAATCGGCTCAACTGCATATCAGAGCTGGCCTGACTACTATGATAAAAACTGATTTTCTTCTTGCTGTGGATTGAATTCGAGGTGTCAAATTCTATTAATCTCCACCTCAACTCGACATTCGGCCTCCACCTAACTTTGAGAGCTTGTGATCCATCTCGCCTTCATGCCCTGGGGCATGCTTGCTGATCATGGATTGACAACTATGAAAGTCGAGCCAGGCCACTCGATCCCACCTCTGTCATGGGTTGTGTCCACTTTGACCAAAGACCTACTCAAAATTTTTTCTTGCAGCAATAGGAACTTTACTCTACGACGTCGCCTCTCATCCTTCCGAGTCTCCTGTCTCGTGTTCAATCAATCTCCACCTGGGGCTCCACCTTGCATTGGGCTCTCTTTGGCTCCTAAAGCTCCACCTCACATTGGGCTTCCTACCGGATAGTAATGTCCTCTTATCTTCTTTTTTTCCTCCATTATCATCCTATCACCGTGCATGACCTTCAGGATTTTATCACCAACTATCCATCTATAGCCATTTAAATCCAGTCTACTCGGTGAGATAAGATTTCATCTAAAATCGAGTATGTATTGGACCTCCTTCAATCTTCTCACTGCACCATCATGTGTCTTTCAGCTGACCATCCCGATGCCTCTAATCACATAGCTAGATCCATTCGACAGATAAATAGTTTCATCACTACTCTTCAAGAAGTCAAACTGTTCCCTTCTGCAACAAACATAATATGTGCATATAGAATCTAAAATTCACTACTGTAAAGAACTAGATACATCATCAGATATCTTCAGGACATTATCCTCTAACTTGCTACTAGCCATCACTATAGTAGCCCTCGTCCGATTCTTAAGTTATGGGCAATCCTTGACTCGATGCCCTAACTTATCGCACTTGTAGCATCTGATCTTACTAGGATCCCTCATCTTGGACCTGGATTGTCCTTCTCATGATTCTCTATTGCTCCATCTACTGCCTCCTGCTCCTTCAGAAACTATCAAAGCTGAGCTGCTGCCATCTGAGCTCGAAGCTGTGTTCTTCCTCCTAAGAACCTCATTCTGGAGTATCGCTGCAATGACCTCGTCCATCTTAATGGTGCTCTTTTCTACTAGAAGAGCAGTTACCAAGAACTCATACGAAGGAAAAAGTGATGCTAGCAAGACCAACGCTCTGGTCTTCTCCTCAACTTTTTTTGTCAACGCTGCGAAGGTTGGTGAGGATCTTCTGAAAGTTGGATAGACGCTCCCGCATGCTCTATCCTTCGTCCATCTGCAGCTGGTAGAACTATCTTCAAAGAAATAGCGTGTTGGTGAGCGACTTCGTCATGTACAACTCCTCGAGCTTCGACCACAGCACCATCAAAAAAGTCTTATCAAGTACATGGATCATCATATCATCTGCTAGGTACAAGCAGATCATGCTCACCATCTGCATCTGAATTCGCTTCCAATCCTTCACCTCTATGATGGTTGGCATCTTGTCAAATAAGAGAGCATCGATCAACCCATGTTGGATGAGAACATCCTTTATCCTTGCTTGCCATAAGAAAAAATTATCCTTCCCATCGAACCTATTGATCTCCATCTTGATTGTGCTTGTCTTCTCCATATTTTTCAATCTCTATCCACTACTATAATCTGCGCTCTGGTACTCTCTAGCTCTGATATCAATTATTATGGTATCAACTCGCTCTGATACCAAACTATTGGAATATCAGCTACTTTGATACTACTTATTAAGGATTTGGTACCAAATTATTACGGTAGAAAGAATAAAAAAATAAAATAAAAAAATAATCAAGTACGTGGATCAGTCTAAAGGCTCGCCTCCATGGGGCATACAAAGCTTCATTATGAAAGAGAAAAATAGGTACAAGAAGAAAACATCCACTCCCAACTCACCATACACAAATCTCTCAGCTAGAAGCTATCCTCACAAAAGCTCTCTCAGAATCCTAAAGAGATCCACAGAAGCTACAAAATGCTTTACCCCTGCAACCTTCTTATCGGATGCTATGCACCTATTGCTTCTTTCTCTCACGGGCTGCACATACTTGATGCTCTACCAAGCTCCTCTCGGCAGCTGTCTGAGTCTCTCTACGTACCTCTCACGCCACACATGCCATCTCTTTTGCTCCACAGCACCTCAGTCCTTTAAATAGAATGAGAATCCTTTTCTCAATAGTTCACAAGAGTCCTAACAGGGCTCGTTCTCCTAATATGAGTCGAACATATCCTTGATGGAGTCTTAGAATATTTTTCAATCTTCAGATCATGACCGCAATCCTTCATGGCCACTGGATCTTATGGTCCACGTGCAACTCTCGTAGACCCCTTGGATTAATCATAATTTGAGTCTAAACAGAAAAAATCCCATCATGTTTTGTTCGTCTTCATCGAGATGACTCAGTTAAAGGTCAAGCTAGCTCGACTGCATCTCGTTCGAACTTCTACTGTCTATCTGCCTTAGAGAGCTAGCTCGACTGTGGTTTAAGCCTACTCGATCTCAATCCAAGCCGACTCGACTGCATATCAGAGCTGGCTTGACTACTGTGCTGAAAATTGATTCTCTTCTTTCTATGGGTTAAATTTGAGGCAACAAATTCTAACATCTATTTAAATCTATTCATGACCAAATGATAGACTGTTAATTAGAATGACAGCATCTATTAAGAATAGATCATTGTATGCCATATAGGTTGGTTATCCTCTTGACCAAGAAGTATGGAGATACTGATATGGCATACAGGTGAGGTGTATAGGTACATTATCATTGAACGTAACCAACTCCAGAGTATTCTACTATCAAGAATGTCTCTGATGAGATATAGGTATAAGTATCCCTTAGACCTGAGATCACCTTAGTAACTTGCAAGTAACTCACTATGCTTTGGTACTGGACTAACTAAATTTCTAATTCAATAACAGAAAGCTTCTGGACATAGTCAAGTACTTGTGAAGTCAAAGTATGATCAAGATAGAATTGACCACTCTAAGAGTTGGAGTAGAATATATCACTATATTTCAATATAGCAAAATCTTGGCCAGGATAATCCATCAGATGGATTTGATATTTTAAAATACAATGTGGATAGCTTGATCAGAGTTGATAGTTGAACTCTGAGGCATCATATGTGCATTTTGATTAAGGAGATGAATTATATAAAAACTATATCCACATGGGTTCTAAGAATGTTGTTTTACACATTCGACCTATTCGATCGTCGGATACCATTGCTACATGGTAACTTTGATTGGTACAAAAATCTATTTTTATGCTATCGATTTAGATTCAGACCTCTGAGATCATACACATTAGAGCTCACGATCTGATCGAATGGTTGATCAATGATTAAGAATCGTTCTAGGATTAAACAATCAATACGATTGATGTTTAACCTAGTGCAAGTATTGCAGGAGGATCGATTAGCAATTAGATTGCTAATTGATTTAATTTGATTAAGCCAAAAAGTTGAGATTAAGTCTAATTAAATATAATTTAATTAGATTTAGTTTGGACTTAATTGGATCAAGTTCAATTGATTTCTTGGATAAGCCAAGTGCAAGAAAGAACTAATCCTAGTTCAACTAGGACTTGGATCAACCCAATTTTCTAATTTAATTAAAAAATTAAATTAAAATTAGATCTAATTTAATCTTATTTAATTAAGTTATTAATTAGTTTAGAACCTAATTTAATTGGGTTGAATTAGTTTTGGTTTGATTTGGTTTGAGAAACAATCTTGGATCAAGTCAAAATAGGAATCCTAGTATGACTAGAACTTCCTATTCCTTACGCCATTGACCCTTCACGCCCCCCATGCTCCTTCTCTTTGATTTTGAATGTGGAAAAACTTTTTCCTAGGCCCTCATGCATGCCCATGGCCTTCCCTTATTCCTTAGATGGCATTTGGTTGTGGACCAAGTCAAACTAGAAGTTGGTTTTGATTTAAATTCTATGAGATAGAATTTTAAGCACTTAAAACTCCTTCTTCCTTTGTGCTATCCACATCCCTGATTTTTCTTTTATTTTTTCATAGAAAAGAGAGGATTTTGTGTGCTTATTCCTGGTGGTCCACGGCATAAAGAAAGGAGGGGGCACCCAAGTGTTGGGTGCCCTAATTAATTGCCTATTTTGGACCTGCCTTGTCTAGGTATTTGACCTAGACAAGACTCTTCCATATCTCAATATTTAAAATAAATTTTGGGCTGATTTTTTCATAGATTCTAGGCATTGAGAGAGCTTTGGGGCATGTAAAAATAAGGATGAATGAATATTGGGGCATGGAGATTTCATAGATACCAATCTAGATGTCTAGGTGAGAGAAAATAAGAAGAAGAAGAAGGGTTCTTCTTCTAGGATTTTTCTTTGATCTCTTCTTCCTTCTTTAAAGATTTTTGAAGGTGTCCCAGGTTCAAAATCTCTTTCCCTTTCTTCTAAAAATTGGAGAATCTAAGATTTGAAGAAGGTGATTCCAGATCAATCATCAAAGAAGGATCGGTACAATACTAGCATACTGTGCTAATTTCCTGCATCAAGACTTTTGATCATGATTCGTGGGCTCGTGTGGATGACTCCTAGAGACCAGACATGTGTATGACTCACAACTTTATCTTTAAGCCTGGATTAGCAAGTTAGAACATCTAACTTACATAGATAATAGATCTGATTTTTTATTTTTATATCTGCATTAGATGTAGTGTATATTCATATTGATGTAATCAACATATTTTAACTTCTTCTTTATATTTTAATTTATGATTTAATGACATGCCATGATCATGTAATAGATCCTAGATCTAGGATATTTTTTAATATTTAAAATTAATTTTGATTAATTTTAGTCTTTCACTGTCAGATCTTGAAAAGTTTCAAGATCTAATCCTAAAATCCTAGATTTGGTTCCAACACTCCCTCAGTCGCACTTCTTCCAGATGAACTCCTTTAGTCGCACTCTTTCCGAATGACCTCCTTTTAGACGGACTCCTTCCGGACACACTTCTTTCAGTTATGCTTCCTTCTATCGAAGTCCTTCCATTCAAATATTTTTTAGGATGAGCTTCTCCCAGCTAGTCGCAGACCAACTCAATCCATGCAATCGAAGTCCTCCAAAAGGGCCTCGTCAAAGCCCTAATTCTTGACAATTGCTCCACGAGGGATGGAGCACAGAACTTCTAATTTTAACTCAGAAGGAATCCACTCATGCGTGGCCTAGGAAGCCTCCGAACTTATTAAGGTCACCAGACATTGCCTCCAATGAACCTCAGCCGATCATAGGCCCACTATATACACCAAGGTCTCCCACCTACGTCCGAACTCTAACGAAGTGATTTTCACCACCTACAAGTTACGATAAATAATCACTCATCCCCATAACAAACTCCACATGATCTGAATGGCCCACTACCGGATGGTTACAATTGTCACCATCAGTTTATTACATGCTCTGTCTATAAAAGAGACCCTCCAAATACATTTTTCTCTAAGCTCTCTTCTCCTTTCCATCATTCTGCTTCTTTATTTTTCTTAGCACTCCATTCTAGTTGGATGGAGAACTAACTTGAACATCGAAAGATCCTGCTGGAGCCACCCATCTTTGGTTTGGATTTTATTTTGTGGGTCCTGTTCGCGGCCTCACCTTCCCAACTCTAGCTTCCTTCGGCATCCTCATAGATTTCTGCACCAAGAAGACTTAATGTAATTAAGTCCAAACTAATTTTAATTAAATTTAATTTAATTAGACTTGATCTCAATTTGATTGCTCAATCAAATTGAGTCAATTAGTAATCTAATTGCTAATTAATCCTCCTATAATATTTGTACTTGATCGATCATCAATCGCATTGATGATTCAATCACTGAATGATTCTTAATCGTCGATCAACCATTCAATTAGGTAACAATCTCTTATGAGTGTGATCTTATAAATTTGAATGTAAGTCAGTAGCATAAGAATCAATTTTTGTACCAATCAGAATGACCATCTAGTAATGGTATCCGATGTCTGGATAGGTCGAATGTATGTAAAGTAACATTCTTAGAATTCTGATCTATGGTTATCGTATAATTCATCTTTTTGATCAATAATGCTCAGGATGACTCCGAATTAGTTGTTAACACTTATACAAGTCATCTATATTGTATCTCAAAATTTTGCAAATCTCATGAATCCTCATGAGGATTATCCAGGTCTAGATTTTGCTAAATTAAAATACAGTGAGATATTCACTCCTAAAGTTAATCAGAAGTGATCGATCCCATTTTAACTCACATACTGACTCTATAAGTACCTGACTGCATCCAAAAATTTTTTGATCCTATATTAGAAATATAGGTAGTTTGGCACCAAAGTACAATGAATTGCTTGCAAGTCACCGTGGTGATCTTAGATTGGAGGAACACTTATATCCATTGGCCTTTACTAGCTACTTTTGAAAGTAGAGTACTATATTGGTCATATTTAGTGTAAATATACTCCTACATCCCATTTGCATGCCATACTAGTGTCTCCACACTACTTGATTACGAGGATAATCAATGCATATGACATACAGCGATCTATATTCGATAAGTTATCGTCCTAGTTAATAACTTATCATTTTATCTTGAATAATTTAAGAATCATTCGATAAATCTTTCTTTATTAATTGAGTATGGTTCTAAGGACCATCATAATTTAAGAGTTCATTTAAGATAGATAAAACTTTTATGATTAATAAATAAAATAATAATTATTATTTGATAATTTATATACTAATTTCAATCATCTATAACTTAGATGATTGACTTTAGGATATATTTTCTAATAGTTGGGACATCCAGCTCTCATCCACCAACTGCTGGAGAGTAGTAGGAGGAGGAGACGGATCATGATAAGGATCGAACTTGATTTTTTTATGTATTATATTTTTTTAATACTGCTTGTAAAAAAAATTATATAATTTATATTTTTAATGTAATATAATTAATTTTTAATTTATGATTGTCATATTATCTTTGGATTTTATTTATAATAAGTATTAGAAACTATAATTCATTATGATTAATTAAAATAGATTTAAAAATATAATTATTAATTTTTAAAAAAATAAAATTAACTATTAGCATCAGTATTAACTATAGTAATTGCTGTCACTAATAATTATTAGAGACAGCATGAGTGACCATCGCTAATATTTTTTAAAATAATTTAATTTATTTATTTAAAAATTTTATAAAAAAATTAGAGATGGCATTAGCAATGGTATTAGCCATGAAAATATCTTCACTAATATTTTTAAATTTTTTTAAAAATAATTTAATTAATAATTAGAGATAAAATTATTTTATCGCTAAAGCCATTGCTAATAGTCTTATTAGCAATGGCAAGTTTTGCTATCTCTAATAATTATATTTAATGATAAGAATTTTTTAGATTGGTTTTTACAACAGGATTAGCAATGGTGGCACTATTAGCGATAGCGGAAGGACTATTAGTGATGGCATTTAGCTATCATTAATAATCTGAATTCTTATAGTGTAATTGGGATACCATCATCCTTAACATTTCAATGCAACAATTCAACCTCTTTGTTGCCGACCATCAATTGATCCTATATCCTCACATTTTCTAAGCTGGTTTGAGTAGACTCTTTATGTTTTCACTTCTATTGATAGCATTTACATTTAAGACCACAACTCACTGCATTCACTACCTGCATTATCATCTATGATGAATTGCAATGGCTAAAACATCATATCATCTTAAAGCTTTGGGGTATCAATTTTGTTAAGAAGGATTTATCAACTTGAATCAAGAGTGAAGTGAGCCCCTTGCTTGTCAACCCATTCAACCCTACACTTAGGGGAATGTAATAAAGTAATAGTGATCTTCAACATTCGACCTACATTTCAACAAATCTAGCCAATGATCTTCAACATAGACTAGCAAAAATTGTTATTGTTAACCATTCACTAGCCAACCTAGAAAAACAAGATCAAATCCCTTGAAGCAAAGTTGATAGATGTCCATAAGGCATAACTCTTAGAAGAAGAATAGTGGAAATTTGAATGTAGCAACAAGGAGAGATTGGATCCTGGGTGCAGCCAAAAATATAGTTAAATGCTTATGGCCTTCTTTTGTAGGATAGTTGCCTTGCCTCCAAGCTGATATTACAAGTTCTTCAAATGGAATGAAAAGACTTGAAGGAGTCATGAGAAAACTTTAGATGAAAGTAGGGTATTACTCCTTTATATGGCCCTTTTGGCCAAAACTTAAAAGAATATACTCTTTATTATATATCAAAATATAATACTATTTATTTTTCTATTTTCAAACTGAATTCATCATTTCTTCAATTCTCCAGCAGATTTTTGTAGAATAGTGAGATCCATACTATCCATAATTATGAGGGTCCTTGATCAATTGAATGATCAGGTTACATTTCTTGTGGGATCTCCAAATGAAAATAAGATGATAGTGCCCCCTAACATCAGACTTTCATGTTCATGATCTCCAAGTTGAGCATGACTTCTTTCTTTGACATGGTTGCCTCCCAACCTTTGTAACTATAAGATTGTTGTACTACCATCCATCCACAAAAGGATGGCTAATTTGCTTCGCTAAATCATGTACCTCAATTTTGTTAGTAACTAGGATTGATTAGATATACATAGCGGAAGAATAAAATAAAATTTTAAATTAACCATGTAGTAGAAATAAAATTAATTTTTAGATTATTGGTATGTGAGATCTCATCTCGAATCAATCATAGATCCTTCATGGTTGTTAAACTTAAGATTAAAGAAAAGAAAGATCGGATCTTCACCTTCGCACAGATAGATTTACACCATAATCTGATGATCATGAATGTCTTCTCGGTTTCTTTTGAAGCTACACATGTGACCAGCCTCTATAGGTATCTATACAAAATTGTCATCTAATCAGAGCATTTGATTTCACCAAGGTGTTAGCTCTCCTGTAGAGATCCTCTTGATAGTGGATTTTCTTTTTCTCTTTGCTGAAAATCCTTCTCAAGGATTTTAGATTTTCTTGATTTTCTTCTCAAGAAAATCTAGCATTTTCTCTTTTTCATTCTCATGTGTCCCCAACTCCTTCGATATGAGAAAAGATGAAGCGTCCAACTTTTTGGGCATCCAAGAGAGAGAGTAGGCATGTGAGCGAGAGAAGGCATAAGGGATATTTTATCATAGGCATCCAACTCTTTGGGCATGTAAGAGAGAAAGGGATGTGAGGAACCTTATGCAAACACCCTAGGGGCATCCAATCATTTTGGCATGAGAACCCTTCTCATATGAAACCCCAAGGCACTAGAATTAGGACATCGAAGTCCTTATTGGAGAAGGACTCTTCCTTTTGGCATGCACTAGCTCTAGGGGCATCCAACTCTTAGACGCACCCCTCTTGTAGCATGAAGAAAAATCCATGTGAAAACAATATATGGGGCTCCATCTCTTAAGTAGAATTCTTCAACAAGTTAATCACCTTTTGATAGATAGAGTCCCAAGTGGCTTAAACTTTTACTAAATCAAAATCCTTATCTCAAAGGAGTCAACTTTTGACTACATAGCTTCCGACCACTTCTCAGAGTCGATGTCTAACATCGCCTCATTGTAGAATTTGGGATCATCTCCATGTTTCCTATCTTCTATGAGGAATCTCTACTTTCTCTATCATAATACCCAAGTATCTTTCACAGGATGAGAAACCCTACTCGATCTATAAGGTGGAATAGAAAGTACATGCACCGGCTCAACTTAAATAGGTTCTGTAGGTTTTATGACTCATTGCTCTTTAGAGATTTTCTTTCCGAGTTCAATTTTTCTCCTACTACCTCCATCTTGGATAAATTATTTTTTCAAGAAGATAGCATATCAACTTACAACTATATTATAATCCTCTGGAAAGTATAAGTAGTATCTCATAGACTCTCTAGGATATCCAATAAAATGAACTCTACAGGACCTAGTCTCTGACTTGTCTATCTGTAGTTGCTTGAGATAGGCCATACATCTCCAAATATTGAGATAACTAAGACTCAGCTTCTTACCATGCCACACATTATATGTTATGGTAGGAATGGATTTAGAAAAAAACCTATTCAATAAATAAATAAAAGTAAGCATAGTATGTTCAGAAAGAAATGAAGAAAGATCAATGAAGCTCATCATGGATCGAACTGTTATGTGTGCCCTAGAAGTCAGATTGGCTAAACACTTATAATACACTTCTAAGAATAATTTTATAATTTTAACTATAAATTAATAAAAATTATTTTCTATCATAGTGTGTATTTAAAGTATCTATGATACATCCTTTGAGTTAATGATAATGATAATTCATATTTTCAAAAGTTAAAAATTTAAGACACGAATTTTCATAATTAACTCATAAACAACTTTTGACCGTAGGATCATCACGAGGATGATGATCGATCCGAAAGGTTGGTGTACGATCGCTTTTGAAGGTTAGATATATCTTGAGTCTACGGTGTGGAGACATCAGAGCGAGAGTATAGGTACTCATTAGAAAATGAGGGCACTGAGCATGACCATCTCGAGCAGTCATAAGAAAGTCTATCTTCTCGTCGATGACTAGCTCGATGCTGTAGTGGTGTGATTAGTTCTTTGACCTAAGGTGCATTAATAATTCACCTTGAGGGTGTTATAGTTTGACTATACCATAACTCGATCTCCTAGCCATTCGAAATTCTGAGGTATATGTTGACTATAGCATGTTCATTGTAGAAATTAAATTGTACTAATAGAGGATCTATCTATCTCAATAGATAAGGAGCAGTCCTATGATAATCATGAGATTGAGTTCTTAAGCCCATGGCCATGGCAGAGTGAAGATGATAGAAAGAGTTTTTATTAGAGTTTCATATTAGACTCAAATTGAATGATTAATTCATATGCCGGATATTGGATTTAACGAGTTTACCTTATTCCTAATCTAGTCGGGGCTCAAGATATAAGAATCCAATAACACAGGTAACTGCACCAAGAGGTTCATTTTTAGTTCTAATGGATTGCCACCATATACTGCTAGGTGTCACTGATGGATTTGGAAGCAATTAGAATAATTTGATGATCGATAATTCTAATTATATGAATCAAAAAAATTTTGGTCCATCGAAAGGTGTTTCGATGATGTCGATGATAAAGATCATGACATATCTCATTATCATATGGATTTGAACCAACTAGGTCACACAAATAAGAATTTAGATTTAGATGTCATCAATTGAGCTAATTCAGTTCGATTGATTTGGATTAGATCCAATCAGATTTAAGATGCTAGCACATGATTAAGTCGGACTTTCTCCTTACGTAATCTTTCTGATTCATTGCAACCACATCAAATTTGATTTGACTCATTCTTATATCTTGAATAGATTTATTTTTATCTAACTAGAATCTATCCAGATTAGATTAATTATAGAAATTAAATCCATTCATAGTGCAAATGGACTATGATCAAAAGTTGACCTATTTGAGAGAATTGAGGATCACCTGATCAGATGCTTCTAAAAAATTTTTTAGAAATCCTTTTAATCTAATTTTTGGATATATGATAGGGCTCGAGTCATGCTATGGGTGTGCCATATTTTGTGATTTATGGTGGAGTTTTGACTAGATTTTGATAGAGTTTGATTTGGATCAAACTCTTAAGGGAAGAGTCCTAGGCGCAATGGACTCTTCCTTATCTACTCATGTTGCCTACTTTTTGAATCAATTTTGGCAACAAAACTAGATGGGATCTAGTGGTTTTTCATGAAGAATAATCCCTAGAGTCCCTTTGATCAAATAATAAGTGATTTGGTCAAAGAAGGACTCTAGATGGCATTGGATTTGAGTAACCTTTCTCACGCCATTATGAAGCATCGCACAAAATATATTTTCCATGCCCAAAGGAGCCAGCTCTTTGATATCCTACACCTCCTCTATCCTCTCTATCCCTCTCTTCTACAAGCCTAAAATATTAGACACTAATCTGAGTTGAAGGTCCAAGATTTTTGGCACAAGATTTAGGATCTATACGACGGTGTTCGTGAGACGGACAAGCAGCCTTCTTAAATTATTTTGAAGGTTCTTTAGATCAGATTCTAATCTAATCTTTAGAAAAAAGATTCATGAGAAGAAGATATCCAGATCCTACCTGAGTGAACACCGGTAGAAGTCAAGTGCATGCATGGCCCCTTCCAGAACCTCAGGATAGATCAGGATCATCATAGGATAATTTGATTATCCAAAATAAGATATGAATTTAAATTAGATTTAATTTTAATTTTAATTTTAATATTAGATCTTAAAGGATCAGATTCAAGATGTCTCAGATCTAATTATAACCTTAGAAGAAAAATTTTTAAAATATTTTTTTAGATCTAATTAGATCTGAACGATCCTATGCAAGGAAAATAGCATTTTTTCTTCACGAACTATATCTAATAGGGCTCGATTTCTTTGCTCTGACATCCCATTGAATTAAGGTATGGAGGAGTCCATGATGAGGCTATGTTATTTTTTTTGAAATAGTTTAGAAACTCCTACTAAGATATTCACCTCCTCAATCTGATCGAAAAATCTTAAGAGATTTTTTAGTTTGCTTCTTTACCTCGTATCTGAATTTTTTAAATTTTTTAAAAACTTTATATTTATATCTCATACATACCCATATCGTGAATAGTCATCAGTAAAGATAACCATCTCTGGCCTACACATCGAATAGTCATACACATTAGTATGTACCAGGGCAAGTATCTAAGTGGTCCTCTTTCCTTATGCTATAAAAGATAGTTTGGCCATTTTTCTTTAAAGACAGGATTCATAAACTAGATATGACTCAATAGTCAATAAGCCAAGAAGCTCATCTTTCTTTAATCTATTTATCCTTTCTTCTCCAATATGACCAAGCCTGAGGTGCCACATATACTTTAGGTTCATCTCATCTGGGATCTCTCAAATTCTTGTGGCACTCACTATGAGCAAATTTAACACACCTCCCAAAGGCATGTACTTCTTATTCTTCAAGAACTCCAACCATGCAGGATAGTTCTCTTTTTGGCATGCTCTCGATCTTTTGCTTCTTCATGGACTTCTTCTTCTTCCAATTAGATTTTCTAATGGTAGAAGTAGCCTACTTCACAATGAGAATCATACCATTTGAACCCTTCAAGGACCCTTTCATAGTTACCAAGCTTGGTGCAGTCAATCTTATTTATATGGTAATTTAATATAAATTATCCAAATGAATCAGGAAGGGATTGCAAGATCAAATCCACTTACGATTCATTATGCATCTCTTATTGAGCTTCTAAAGCTTCTTTAGGTCCTTAATCATTATCAAACAATAACCATAGATAGACAGCCCTATGGTCAACTATCGAACAATTTGGTAATGTGGGGATATTCTAGTCAAGAGCGTAGCTTAACTTCTTGGAACTTAAAACAATTTTAGTTTTTTGAACCAGTCTTTATAGTTTGTTCAGTTAATGTATTGATTTCAAGTACGTGAGCTAGTAGGTTAGAAGCTAACATCCTGTTCTTGCAGAGGGTAAAGATTCAAGTTAGATTTTTATATTTATTTTAATAAATTTGTTTTATGATCATTTTTAAAAAATAAACATGCCTCCCACTATTCTCTCAAATCTCTTATACTCCTCGAATATAGAAATAGAAACCCTTTATGACCAGGGTTTCAAGTGGGTAATGCAGTTCCATCAATTTGAGTACCATCCCATTGAACAGTTATTGGCGATATACAAATCAATGAGTAGATAACTTTTGCCCAATGCTTCTTAAGTCACAGTGATCTTCGGTCTTTAAGTCATATAAGCCACACTTGACAGTTATTGGCCTCATTTAATTAGTTAAGTCAAATCCACTATTCAAACATGTAGGTAAAGCCATCATTGGGTCACTCATTTAATAGTTTTAGGGCCCAACTATTAGGATAAACTATCCTCTCTCAGACCGGCATGACTGCTGGTGATTAGCCAAGCAACAAGGGACAATCTCCTAGGATCAACGCAGAAGCAAAATAATCACTACTATAAAAATGGCCTATGGCAGCACTTACTATGGTAGCGGTTTTCGAAACCACTGTCATGACTCCTACGACAGTGGTTTTTGTTAACCGCTGTTATAGGTCGGACCTATGGCAGCGGTGTTTATAACCACTACGATAGATCTGATATATAGCAGCGGTTATAGAAAATTGCTGTTTGGATCTATAGCAGCTGTTATAAAAAATCACTGCTATAAATTGACCTATAGCAGTGATTCATTATAATCGCTGCCATAAGTCGGATCTATAGCAGTGGTTAGTATGAATTGCTGCTATAATCTGATTTATGGCAGCAGTTAATTATAACTGCTGCCATATATATATATATTTAAATATTATATAATTTTAAAATTTAATATCCATCTTCATCATTCATTATCTAAATAATATCATTAAAGTATCATCGTAAAAGATTGCCTTGATCTGATGGCCCTAGCTTCGTCAATCAGAAAAATTTGATTTCGACGACCACGAACGACGATGTGATGATCTGATAGATGAAGACCTTCGATGGATTTGAAAACCTATAATAATGATCTCGGTGATGTTTGTAGCATACTATCAATGTTTCATTTCAATCAGATATCATTATCTTGATTAATTTAGTATAAGTTAGTTTCGACCGTTAAATGATAAACGAGTGATCAAAGGATCAAACAGTATTTGATTATGAGATAATTTTTTTTATAAATGATCTTGGCTACTACTTTAATTATTTTTTATGGTGGTGATTATAAAATTCAACTCATGAGATGAAGAACGATCTAAAACTATATATTTTTTGATAACTATTCTGAAACTTCACTGATTGTTATGCTCGTGCTTTTGCAATATCTACTTAACAGAAATAGTTTATACGAAAATGATTTAAATTTTACTATCATCACTGTATAAAATATTTAAAATTATAACAAAGATCATTTAACTGAAAAATTATCTCATAATCAAATGTCGTTTAATCCTTTGATTGCTTGTTTCTAATTTAACAATCGAAATCATTCCATACTAAATTGACCATGATAACGATATCCGATTGAAGTAAAACCTTGATAGTATGCTACAAATATCATCGAGATCATCGTTGCAGATTTTTGGATCCATTAGAGGTCTTCATCTATCAAATCATCGCATCATCGTTCGTGATCTTTGAAATCAAATTTTTTTGATCGATGAAGCTAGGACCATCGAAACGAGGCGATCTTTTACGATGATACTTTAATGATAATTATTTAGATAATGAATGATGAAGATGGATATTAAATTTTAAAATTATATAATATTTAGATAAAAATAAAAAAAAAATTATTTTCAACCTATGATAGTGGTTATCAAAAATTGCTGCTATAGATCTACGATAGTGGTTATAAAATCGCTGTCGTAGATCTATGACAGCAGTTTGATAACCACTATCGTAGATTAGATTAAAAATCTCCAAATTTTTTTTTCTTTCATGCGCGCTCAATCTCTCTCTCTCTCCCTCCTCTTCATCGTCGGTGAGGCTCCTCCCCCCTCCGATCGGTGTCACCCCTCCTCCCTTCGATCGGTGTTGCCCCTCCCGACTGACGTCGCCCCTCCTCCCCCTCGACCGACGTTGCCCTCATTCCCCTCCCCCTTCGCACCCCCATCCCCGGCTGCCCCTCCCCACCACCCGCCACCCCCCACCCCTCCATCTGACCCTCCTCGGCCCCAGTGAAACCTTCTCCGACGAACCCCCATCCGACCCACCCTCGGCCCTTCGTGAAACTCCCCTCCGACGAACCCCCCTCCATCCTCACTCGGCCCCCCGCAAAACCCCACCCCCCCATCTGACCCTCTCTCGGTCCCCAGTGAAACCCCCTCCGGCGAACCCCATCCGACCTCCCTTGGTTCCCTGTGTGAAATCCCCTCACTCCAGTGAACCCCCATCCACCCTCGGACCCTCCCGCTGGCTTTCCGTGAAACCCCTCCCCACATCTATCCTCTCCAACCCCGGTGCGAAACCAAAGCCCTTCCGACGAGCCCCTCCACCCTCCTTCAGCCCCCATGAAACCTCACCCACCCCCCCCCACCACCACCATTCCCCTCCCCGGCCAATGCGAAGCCTCCTTCGGCCTCCTCGTCATTGTGCCCCCTCCCCCTGCCCCCCATCCCCTGCCTCTGCTCTCTTTTTCCTCTTTTTCTCTCTTCTCTATCTCACTATCTTGCTTTTATTTCACAGGTTACCTCTAGTGCTGTTGTCCTCCTCTAGCATCATTGCCGAGCGACCTCAGAAACTTTCGAGTGCGACCCACTCTCTATAGCCGTAGGGTATAATTTTTTTTTAATTTTATAGTATTATTTATTAATCATATATATTTATAATAATTTATAAAATATTTATAATATTATAATAAATATATAAATATTTATTATAAATATTATAATTATCTGCATGCCATAGTTTTTGGCTGTGTGCCGTGGTGGTAGCCTTGGAACCATGTCGGTGGCTGTGGACTAGATTTATCAATGGATTGGGTTTGGATCGAAATTTAGATATTCAGATCCAGATCCAATTTTAATTACTGGTATCTGGATCCGAACCCAAATATCCAATGGGTCTATACTTGAGAGAGGAAGGGAGGGATCTGACCTCGCTGCCATCATTGGGAGGGAGGAGGTCCGACCTCATCGACAAGGAAGATCGAGAGAGGAAGAGTGGGAGATTGAGAGAGCGAAAGAGGGAGGAAGGGGGTCCGGCCTCGTCGGCATCACTGGGAGGGATGGGGTCCGGCCTTACCGACGAGGAAGATCGAGAGAGTGAGAGAGGGAGGAATGGGGTCTGGCCTCACCGACGAGAGAGATCGAGAGAGGGAGAGAGGAAGATTGAGAGATGAAAAAGCTAAGAGGGGTTCGGCCTCACTGCCGTCGTCGGTGGAGAGATCGAGAGAGGAAGAGAGCGAGTGATCGAGGGGATGGCACACAGTCGAATTGGCTCGGATTGTAATCGAGCCGATTGGGGGAGGACCCTAGCCGGATGTCTGAGGCACGGAGCCAGCTATCTCAGGCATAGAGCCGACTCGGCATCCGAGCGAATA
The DNA here is from genome assembly GCA_006176705.1 of Cocos nucifera. Lineage (NCBI taxonomy): Eukaryota > Viridiplantae > Streptophyta > Magnoliopsida > Arecales > Arecaceae > Cocos > Cocos nucifera. The sequence continues at coordinate 154,420 of QRFJ01002460.1, read as the reverse complement.
GAATTTGATATGTTCCTCTAAGGTTCCAATTTTAAGCCCTAAGGTGCCACCATCATCTACTTTGTTCTTCTTTTAGGTTTCTGGATTAACACTAAGATTCGCATAAGAGATCAGATCTATGACTATTGCTCATCCTTAATTATTTATGAATATAATTCATGTTGTAGAATTTATTGCATAATATTTTCTGGATGTTTATATCATGTTGCTTTTGTTTATTGTATTACATAATGATAGACCCATCAATTGATTAGTATATATATTAGAGATTATTTATTGATGCTATATTAATATTATTGTTTAACATTTTATATTGATTAATATTCATTAACATTGTAGGTCACGATGTTACCAAAATGCCATCTAGCTTTCATCCCTATCCCTCGATGGATTACACGCAGTTCAGCATCCAAGGAGCAATCGGAGCATACTCCATTCATCTCAACATCGATTGCTTAGGGACCTCCATCATCGACATCTACTCTACCGATGACATCTACTCCATCAGTGGCATCTACTTCACCGATAGCTGAGCCTCTACCATCACCCATATTTGAGGCATATGCTGCTATGCATGTATCTGAGTGTCCGTTTTTATTATATTAGCATAATTTTATTTTTTATATAGTATTTGTATACTTATATATTTGCATAACGTATTTGCATTGCAAGTGCATCATCCAGTCGGATATTTCATGGTCCCACATGTATGGCACATGTGTAGAACCGCCAGCATTAGGTGATGGTCTATTACGATGCGGAGGAGAGGTCAGTAGGAGAGACCACATGGGAGATGCATTTCTTTTTTGGAGTTCTTGTGAGGCAGTCGGACATCATTTCCATAGAGCCTAGAGACTGGCGTTTGATGGATGCTACCATCAAAAGAGATCGGATAAATGGAAGGAGAATGGATAAGTATATGCAATCTTGGTTATTTTATTCATTTTATAATATTTAACACTATATAATGTTTGATTAGAATAATTTTGTCAACTGATT